>JAQIXN010002059.1:0-13631 GCA_034698145.1 Proisotoma minuta
AAATTGGCTTCAGAATCGTGGCTCAAAGCTTAACTCGACCCCCCCTAAATGCATACTTAGGTGATTTGGTTGCTTGGATGTTTTTTTCCTCACCCAAGAAAAAAAATCGGTAGCTTATCAACATTTAATGTTTAATACCGTCAACCTTTGTTTAAACTTTGAATGCTCTAAAAAATGCATATGATGTAATGATAACTTACGCATTTTAATTTAAATTTTGTCATTGTAGTATTAAATTTCACGGATACACATATGCAAATATATTCCTCATAAACTTACCTTGAATTTGTGTTTTTGATGTTAATAAACTGCTTAGTCTTTTTAAACCTTTCAAAATTTTGCAACTTATTTTTAAAATGTTACGATTTTTATTTAGATAAATATTTTAGATCTTGTTTCCAAATCTATTTGTTTTCCAGCTTTATGTTTTAATTTTTTTTAAATTGCTCATAAAAGATGGTATCAATCTACAAAAATTAATCTCGTTTTGTGAATTAAATTTCTGAGTTGCTTGATGTTCATTTTCCAAATCCTCCTGGACTCCTCCCTCTCGTACATCGTCCGCTTTGGGGCGAAAAAACTTGGCCGTGTGGACAACCGTTGACCCCAACATTGCTTCCAATGGCTTGAATTCCAAAAGTATTTGGCTTTGGTTTTGGTGTTACTGGATTTCGGTTTTGATTTTGATTCCGATTTTGATTTTGATTCCGATTTTGATTTTGATTCCGATTTTGATTTTGATTCCGATTTTGATTCCGATTTTGAAAATTGTTTCGTTTTTTATTAACCTGATTCTGCTTGAAATATTGTGGGGCTGCCTCAGCAAGACAAAGTATCACAAGAAACAAAATTGGAATCCAGATTTTTAGTTGCATTTTGCTGTAAATTAAAGAAAAAATGACTTCTATTTGTATCTCTTATTATTCAATTATAAATACCTTTAGAAAATTTCCACTTAATTTAATTAAACGATCGTAAAACAAAACAACAGAAGTTAACGGAAGGACAGTGAATTGTCGTGTGAGCACAAATCCAGTTCTGTAACATGACGCACAAAGATATTTTCATGTTTTGAGAAGTATTTATTTTGTTTTTGGTTGCTTCTTCTGAGTCATCAATTAGTTCAGGTAGCCACTAGTAAAAAAAGTTACGTGGCCATCAATTAACACAATTTTCAGAATCGTTTTTGTGTTAAACACTTTTCGCGTGTGTATGAAAAAGATTTGACGACATTTATATTTTTGAAAAAAATAGACATGGGTTTTTCTAAGTTTGTTAATAACAATAACTGCAACTAAAATTTAAAACGTTCATAAACTATTTATTATACAATATTACTAATATTTACATACTATTATGTTAATTGTATGTATGCAAATTCTGACGCTATGAAATAAAGAAACTTAGCTCAGCCAGACAAATTATGTTTTTTACAGCAGCTGTTATAAAGATAAGGCCATAACTGATAATAACAAATAAGGGGCAGAAAATGCAAAACACTTGAATTAAATAAAATAATTATTTGTCATATTTCAAAGCCGGTATTAAAATCTGAGTAACTATTTACCTTGTTGCACATTTATTTTGTTTCTCAAAAGAAATTATGGACATTTCACCTTTGTTCTCATCTGTTCAAGAAATCCAGCCTGAAGAACGTGTCCACTTTCAAGGTAAAATTTAACAAGTTATAATCTGTCTGTTTGGAATCCTCTAAAATCTTTGCAATAAGCGTTTGTTTCTTACAATGCAACGCTTTTACGCCAGTTGCAACCATTTGTTTTATAAAATATTTCATATAAAATATTCCAAGCAGATAAAATAAATTAGATGTCTTCATTTTTCCAGGCACTCTTCCCTCCTCTCTGAAAGGCTCTCTTTACACTATTGGCCCAGGTCTATTTGACCTAAGCTCTTCTTTCTCCCTAAACGATTATTTAGATGGCTATGGGATTGCATCAAAATTCAAGTTGCACCCAAAGACGAATGAAGTTTCCTTCTCCTCTCGCTTCGTTCAGTCTCAAGCTTATCAAAAAGCGCTGGAGACTGGAAAACCACAATTCACTGAATTCGCCACTGTCGCAGAAACTTTTGGCAACGATAAGGGCCTTCTGTCAAAACTGGTCAGTTTAGTGACGAAGGACGATTTAAGTGACAATGCCTCTGCATCACTGATCAAGATTGGGGGCAAACTACTGGCGACTGCAGCTACAAATTATTTTTATGAGATTGAAGCAGAGAGTTTAAAAAGTGGAAAGAAGTTCGACGGGAAACAGATTTTGGGACAAAACGGACTCGGAGTTCATCCAATTGTAGACGAAGATGGTATGGAGTCCATACTGGACTTTTTAATACTTTCAATTAATATTTTGAATGTGGAGTGAAATCTATCGAAGCGGAGATGGAATTCTCTATTTCATTTCCAATACCAAACTTTTCAAAATTAGTGAAAGTTTGAAGCCCTTATTTTTTTGGTCATTTTGAATCTAAATTCAAATGTAAAAGCTATCTAGGGACACTTAAATTGGCAAGCGCTAATATTTCTAAAAAAAATCTTTTTATTTCAGGAACATATTGGAACATGGGCTTCAGCGTTTTGCCCACTTTCAAGTACAACGTACTAAAAGTTCCAAACGTTTGCTCGTTGCCGGAAAATTCAGACTTGGCGGCACATTTCAAACAAAATGGAAAAATTTTTGCATCCATTTCCTCAAGATGGAATGGAGCATTTGCTTTTAATCATAGGTAACTGGGTTTTCTATATTTCCAAACATTGGCTTTTATGTGACATAAATTATGTCTATTTATGTTGGTGATATCCTCTTCAGATTTTTTGTTTTTGGCGTCAGAATCTTGCTTTTTCCAAATTCTTATGAATCATAGTAAACCACCACAACTTGCAAAAAAAACGTTACCGATGGAAAACTGCTAAAAATTCATACATTTTCAAAACTGTTTTTTAACATATTCCAGTTTCGGTCTATCTTCCAACTACATACTATTTATTGAACAGCCGTACGTCATAAAAATATCTCGCGTCCTCTCGTCAAAATTTGCCTCTCTGCCTGTGAAAAAATGGCTGGAGTTCAGAGGAAACGAAAGAAATCGATTTATAATCATCCAAAAAAGCTCCGGGAGAATTTCCCCTGTCGAAATTCTTTCATCCTCCTCTTTCTTTTTCCTTCACATTCTCCGCGTTTGGGAGGATGAACAGAAAGGTTTCCTTTTCGTCGACATCTTGACGTCACCAGATGCTTCTGCCGTTGATGCCACAAATCTCCAAAACTTGCGACAAGTTCCGCCAAAAATCCCACCCACAAAATTATCGCAGATCCAACGATTTACTATTCCAACCGCAAATCTTTTCGAGCTGTCAGCTTTTCGGGGTCAGAATAATCGAGTTCAGGATTCTCCCTGGTTTAAAAGAAGTGCTAGTTCCATAATGTTGACCCCAGAAGACCTAAGCGTCCCAGGAATTGACAGATTTTGCATAAATAATTCAATCAGATTTGTTTGGGGCTCGGGATCTTTCCTAACAAGAGATGGGCTTTGGGCAAATTCTATTTGCAAATTGGACACAGCGAAAAAGGAAATTGTGGGGGTTTGGAAAGATGGAGGACAATGTTTTCCAGGAGAACCTCATTTTGTTTCTACAGAAGGGGGAACTGAGGATGATGGAGGATTACTGATTTGTCCTGTAGAGACTGTTGGGGAACGGGACAATTTCTTAGTTGTTTTGAACGCAAGAACAATGGAGGAGGAAGGGAGGGCAACATTTAAAAATAAATTTGGGGCAGGAATTCACGGACTTTATGTACAGTGATTCAGTGGAGGAGCTTTCAATATTATGGCATTCAACTGATTCATGAAATTTATGGAATAAGAATTAATTTGAACTTTAACAAGACATTGTAAAACGCTTAAAATAACAGTATATAAGTATGACGATATTTTTTTGGAATTTTGGTTTAACCCTTGCGTTCTCTATTTTTTAGAGACATTCTGTCTGAAGATGAGTCTGATGCTTTGTATCGTGGAGAAAATTTCGTGTAAATTGTACCTTATTTTAATACATGTAATATGGTATACCCGTAGTTAAAAATTAAAATAGAAAAGGATTTTTTTACGAAATAATACAGAAACAAAGTGATCGCATAAGCCCGAAGGTCGGGCTAAAAAGTAAGCTCTCTACAAGGGATCCTCACACCAAAATGTTGCAATGTTTCAAAAATGGCCTAGTCACTTCCAGCGTTACCTTTCCAAACATCAGATTATATAATTATACCAATGCAAATACTATTTTTCATTATTAGCTCGCCATTCCTGGAGAGTTATTGCTTTTGCCAAAGTTTTGCCTTTTGCTTTAATTTGTCAGGGGTCATTTTGTGGTGCATATTGAAAAGCTTTATGTGAGGGTGCATATGAAACGGTGTCATGCGAATGTGACTCTGCACTGCGGTTTAACTTTAAGCCTTTTATGGCGAGCTACTTCCAACGTTTACAACGTTTTATTTTCAGAGCAGTTGCTCTCGGAAAATTTGAATCTGTCGCCAATTTAGAATAAAATAAAATTGTTGTATTTTATAAAACTTTGGCCATTTGGAATTACTTTCATTAGTCTTGTGAAAATTTCTCAGGATTAATGATTCATTCATATTTAGCTAACCAATTAACATATCTTCAAAGTTACTAAATGTTCAATGCCGAAGAATGGAACGCTTGGGATTTCATTGAACCTTTTTGTGGCAAAGAGCGCCAATGAGGCGAGCAGTCTTACTTTTTGGCGTAAAATTAATTAAATTAGCTATCGAATTAGCAGCAATGGGCAATGGGAGTTTGAGGTACTTTCTTAATTAAACTGTAATTAAGTAATACGCCAAGAGTTCGGGAAAACGTTATTTTGAAGTAATTTGAATGGATATTCTTCAATGTAAGTTAATGAAATCATCAATTTAGTTGATAATTAATGATAAATCACGCATGGTTTTCAGATTTATAATCTCGAAGGAGTTGTTGTTTTCAATGACGCCACGACGCTATGCAATGATGATTATGGACAAATCTCGAAGCAAATTGAACGAAACTTCGTAAACTGTGTGTTAAAGACTTTAAATTGAAGTAGAAATTATTAATTGTTTATCTTGTCACTTAGTTCTTGGACGGATCTCAATAATATGAGGACATCATCAGCGAAAAGATTTGGACAAAGGGCCTCTGTGCCTTGGGCGTTTTGATGCCTATATTTCAACGAGGAGTCCTCGTCGGGGACCCAAATGTGGGATAGCTGTTTGAAAACGTATTTACTTGGCGTAGTTTTAAATTAACAACATTTGCATTATGATTTCCGAAATTCTGTACGAAATGTACAATTTAGCAAACAATTTCTGTAAAAAATGTTTGTTTGGCAGATTAACTAATTTCTTGATATTTCAGTTGACGATAATCCCTTGGACAATCGACGCACCTGCGGGACAATTGTAGAAATGTACTCAAGTCGTAAACACGTAAAAATAGTAAAGAATATTTATATCCGAGTACTCCATCAAAAAATTTCATATTGATGTATTCTTATTTTGCAGGAATGCATTTGTGATTTGTGATTCACAAATTGTGAAGCAACGAGGAAATATCCAAGAAACATTCTGAAAATGCTGGGGATACCAGAAAGTTTTTTTTCTTTCCCATCAGTGAGATATTAATGAGATCAGTGAGAAACTACTTCGGTAAATAATTAATTGGTGAATTTATTGAGTGAATATAAAATGTAATAAAATAGGAACCTAAAGTAGAATTCGAGGCATTTCGAGTTGAAGAAAAAGGATATGAGGATCTAAGCCAAATAATTGATGGCCAAATTGCAGAACAATTTTGTACTACTCAAAATTTTATTAATTCCAAGTATGAAATAAACTTTATTAAAACATTTTATTTTCATCGAGATATTTGAGACAAAGTCTGGGATTCTCAAGTTTCATAATATTCAATCGGAACAAGTTATCAAAATTTTTGTCTCTTCACTTAGTTTAAAGTACAGGATGAGAAACTTGGAAATGTTTCAAAATTACAAAATAGCAATTTTCATAAAAGTCGTATAATTTTAAATTCCTGCTTTTCAAATTTTGACAATCCAACACAATTTAAACAAAAAATCAAAACGGAAGGGATAAACAAATTTGTGAGATTCGCCAAATATTTTTGGAAGCGACGACGACAGCACCATCGGCGAAAGCAGAGACAACGGGGGACACCAACAATTATAATCCCCAGAGGACCGAAAGACGAAGACGGCAGAAAACCGGCTGAAAGTGAAACTAAAGGCAAGTGAACTTTCTTTGCTTTCACTGTTCATTTATAAACTCAAGTCAAAGCAATCACTTCATCTAATCATATTTTTCATAATTAGCGTAAAAATTTAAAGCCATTTATAAAAGATCTTTATATTGTCTATTGCAATGAGTTTTGAAATCCAAAGAGGAAAGAGTTGAAAATGAAAATGGAGCCCGAATAAAGTCGAAATGTCATCGATATAAATAGAATTCTCTTTGTAGCGTTAGTCGGTGTCAAGTGTCGTTGGCCAAAGTGACATTAAATTAAATGGGTCAAGACTCATACGTCAACCCAAAAAATCTAAAGTCAAACCCAAAGAGGAATCAAAGTATTATAGTCATTGGTGAATGTTAGAGTGGGATGTCAACTAAGGACAGATGCTAATGTCAACGGAAATTCTTATTCTTATAAGTATCTATCTCATAGTAGAAAGGTAGAAAATTCTAGTGAAATGTATCAAATGAAATGGGAACAAGGAAGAAGGAGATAGATTCAGTTTGGAAAGCATCTCACGTCCCGTGATAAAATACTCGATGGATTTTGGATTCTTTTCATGATTTCATGCAATTCGTCTACTTTACCAAGAAAATCCTCTTTATTTGTTTTATCAGCAGAGGAAAAAGCTTGTGGTGGTGGATTTTGGTGGACTCATCTTCATCTGAATTTTTCCGTATATAATTCGCGATAAGAGGATTTGTATGCAAAGAGATGGGATTAGCGATAAATATTTTCTATTGACACAAGTTTAGTTATCTCATCTCAATTTTATATTTATCCTCGATCCTTTAAGCTCTGGCTCTCGATTTTCAAAGGAGTGGGGAATTTTCAACAATGGGGAAAGTACAATAATAAAATTTATAATAGAAGCTCACATCAGTGTCAGACTGAAATTGAATTGTTGGGCTCGTGTCCACTAGATATGCTTAGATTTTTATGGGAGTGCTTTTATAATAGTTGGCAAATATATATATACTTTTTTGGCCAGCTTCCAAAGGTGGCAAAGGCCTTTCAAGAAACTTTCCATCACTCGGACGGAAAATGTGGACGAGATGTCTTTTTTGGCCTGATGTATGGACAGAATAATTCCACTCTACACTGATTTTTGTTATTTTACATGAATAGTAAATGTCACTTCAGAGAGTCCGAGGCGGAAGCATCCTCCAAAATTACATTGAAATAGGTTTACTTTGAAATAAAAGAGCACAGAAAAACAGATTCTCAAAATCCATCTTTGAGCATCTCAGACTTCTCCTGTTTGCTCAGCATCAAATAACTGTAAAGGGCTCAAAGTGTTACATGGCAAACACGCAAAATAAAATTGCGGAGATTGAGATTAGGATTTGTGGAGAGTTTTAGATTTGAGATTGTCTCGAGATTTACGTTTGATTTACAACTTTCACTTTGTTAATTCAATATACTTTTGCCGCATTTCACTGATTTATTTTGCAAAGCCAGTTGTCCTTTCCTTCAATCAGTGTCAGATAAAAATTTTATTTCCCTCAAGTTAGTTGGCAGGTTGGATAATGGATTGAGTTGTGTAAGAATTAATTATGGAAGAGACTGTGGAGTGTTTGTCAATGTCCGTGCTAAAGCTTATGCTCCAACTAATTTAAAATTGCGAGTCTTGGTCTTAAGTTCCAACCTGACTGACTTTCTCTTTGCACGACACAACGCAAAGCCAAGTCTCTTCTTCTTGGAGATTTATCACTGGACTTGGGCTTTACTTCCAATCACGAACGGAAATGAACAGCAGCAGCATTATGTATAAAACAATGTTGGACATTGGTCTCTCTCCTTAAATCCGAAATTGATTACGCCATTAATATTTAAGTGTCTTCATCTTGGCGAAATGGGTTTCTTGGCTTCCCTGATTTTGCCAGTTCTCCATAACGCTGCGAACTTTTGATAGATAACAAGGTCACTTTGAGCTACATATGTATGTCCGCATGCAAAATGTCAGTTGTTTGGATCATGGCGTGACTTTTGGTTGACATATACACACGTGCTCGTCTGTTTCATCCATCTAAATATCGATTCTTAGCTCATTGTTAAAACCAAATTGACTTTCCCATCTTATACTTTCACTGACAATGTGGTTACTTTATGATGAAAGGGAAAGAAATAAATTGACCTAAATTATAAATTTTAGTTTTATTACACTATTACTCTGATTCCGTATTCCTTTCTCGTAGAGTAAACAAGCAAAGAAAAAAGTTTCCTTATTGGCATCTAATGTTGGGATTGGGATTATTTAGGGAAACTAAACTTAATCCGCTTCTGTATCTATCAATTTGTATGTCACGTAAGAAAATAACAAGGCCTATAAAGTGAATAGTATTCAAATTCCTAAACCAAGTAAGCTGCTTACTAAATACTTTTATAGCTTTATCACGCTACAAAAGAAGCAGTAGGTAGGTACTATATTAGTAGTAAATATTTATGTGATTTATTTTTTTTTTATCGAGAAAGATTTTATCAGACAAGATTTGATTGAGTGAAAGCTTCAAGGCAATATCTTTTTCTTTAAAAACATTATTTTGATCCTTGATCCAAAATCTAAAGTTGCTTTCATGTATAGATATTTTTTTGTCAGACTTTGATACGTAAAAAGAACTAAAGAAGTATTATTATTTCTCGTGCTTTCAAAAGCATTTTAGGTTATTGCGTTTCAAAGGTGCTTAGGAGTTAATTAGATGAAAAGGCACTAGGAACATAAATTCCTAAAGTGTGTCAACTTTTGAAAGGGCAGAAGGGCTTTCGGATTAAGAGTTACTTATTCTAATTAAATTATTTCATCTTCAAAACTTTACTCTGCTTTTGTTTATGCTCTATGTTCGTTTATATATTCATCCGATACGGAGAAATTGTCTCTTTATGTCATATGTACATTCGCCATTTAACTATAGTTTATTCAACTCAGTGCGAAATTGAGCCTGAAAGGTTTATTGCTCAAGGATGATATATTATGCAAATGAGATCTTATTCTATAATTTATGGAGATTTGGTTTGGGCATTTGAATTTAAGAAGATTAAGTGAAAGTGAAAGTCTTTGTACCATATTTAAACGCTTTAAAGTTCCAGTATCTTCGTCTTTTGCTTTCCAATATAATTATGTCGGGCCCCTTGTGACTCGGGGGCCGTGTCCTCAGGTACAATACACGTTATACAACAATGCCCATACAACTTTGAACTTTCTCCGACCGTTTCGTTTCGTGCAGCACGGCTGAGTTTGTAAAAATACAACAAGCAAAGAACATGGCCTAATCGTAAGCTTGTATGTTTTGTTTCAAGCTTCAAGAGTTTCGGCTATTCTCTGAGGAATGTCATGCAAAAATGAAATTAAGGCTTGAATGAAATATATGAAAAGGTTAGTTGTTAGTTTAGTTATTTAGGGCAGACAAGCGAAGGTCAGACTCAAAACTGTTTTCGGTTTAGATATTATATTATATCCTCTCGGCATTTACGGAATTTTACCTTTACGGAAATGGATTTGAATCGTTGTTTGTTCAAATTATAATCCAACGACAACGGAAAATTAGGCTTTGTAAGTGTGAATAATAGGATTTGACAGTTTAGCACTTTCACGGTGAAAGTTTCACAATTTTATGCATCGTCAAACAAAATCAAAATCATTGTTTGTAGAGGCTTGTTTTTAAATATAAAATAGAATTCCAGATAAAAGTATAATATTTACAGACAGAGGAGAAATTCTTGCCAGATGCGAATGATCATTGGGAAATAATGGAAAAGTAATGAAGTGAGTTGAAACATGCCATTTTGCATGACTATTTGCTCTTTCGGGCTTTACAAGTGGAAACTTTTATGCGGGTTATTTATTTAGGTTCCTACTCTACAATTGTGGAGAATTTCTTATTCACAAAACGAGACAAATTTTAATGGTAAAAGTGTGTCAAGCTCCGGCCCACATAATTCTGTCTTATCATGTCTTTTATTTTTACAATCTAGTTGGAAATTGAAGGCAAGTTAAGCTCCTGTGTACAGTGTAAAACTACATACACAGCTTTCTCTTGTAGCCTTTGGCAGTTTACATTTACTTACATTTTACATATTTAGTTTCTCACACTAAGACGGATATTAGAAAGTAAAAATTGTCTGTGGGTGGAAAGTTTTAGAGGGCAGGTGAAAGGGCAACTAATTTCCCTGAGGGATTGAGTGCGTTTAGGTATTATATTTCAAAGAACAACTACTTTAAAATAAAGTGGAGCGGAGGCTAATAAATAAATGTGATGTAAAATTAGTTTCAGTTTCAGAATTTCGCCTTCTCGTGTGGAAAAGTGAGTTTTAAGCTAAAGTTAAATAAACTTCAAAGTCCTCTTTCTTCTCAGTTTACAGTCCACGAAATAAGGTCACTTTCATCTTTGTTCTCTAGTTTTTCTAGTGAAATATTTAGTTTTCATTTTGTGTAAACCGAAGCTCTCTTTGATTTTTTATTTAATTAAATTGAGTGAAGTATCACGGAACGGAGAAAATTAAAATTCATGACGCAGTGTTTTATGGTTGGGTAACTTAATTTTACGCAAACAAATAGCCACATATTTGTAACACCAATTGACACAAATTGGGGCATTATCCATAGTCTAAAAATAAAATATTAATTTTCACTGATGATTCAGAGCTTTAGAGTATCTAAATACACATTACAAGTTACATCACGGAGCAAACTCTACTTTATATTGTCCCTGTTTATTTTTGCACGCTTAAACTTAACGTTTGTCACTTGGTTTGAGGAAGGGGGTCATGGTGTGACCAGCCATAAATTAGCCGACTTGTATAAAACATTAGCGGTGGTAATGGAGAAAGTCGTAGTATAAAGTTGTAATCTTTGTGGAAGAGGGTAGAAGGAAGTGGATTGATGCAGTGTTGGTTAGGTTAAGCGTTACTCGTTGGACGAGCTCAGTCTTCAACTGGCGTTGCAATGAACAACACAAACTCTTCTCATTTTGTATTGTATTGAGACTGAGTCGTCTAGTTTCTTTTCTACAGAGGACAACATACCATTGTATTGTAATCCTACTTTACTACATATTTTAATCCTTAGTGTGTTTGTAATATTTTGCATCAAGCGAAGACGTCTCAGCGAGCGATTCTCATTCTCTGCATATTTGTCTCAAGTGCAAAAATTAAGTTTGTAATTAATGAAGGCAACGTGACCGTTTAATTTTAACCTCAGATGGAAAGGGAGCCTTTAGTGTGAAATTTTAAAAGAAACATTTTAGTGTTTTTTTCAGTTGAGAAAAGGGAAAAGTTGCCGACAATTTCATTTGCGAAAACATTTTATTATCTGTAAATCTACAACTTAAAAAGAGAGACATAAATCACCGGATCTAATTTTGGTACAGAACTCAGGTATGGAAGAGCATGTATTTAATTTGTTTTTTTAATATTTAGCTTGTCTGATGGCAGGTTAAATATTGCAATAATGCACATAATGGGTCGGATACTCTTCGTGGTTTTGAAGGACATTTGCACAAAAAATTAACACGAGTTAACTTTCCATCACTCATTGCTTTAGACAGTTATTTAGGTGTGCCAAAAAAGTCAACAAAGTTTTCCATGCGACTAGAACTTAAAATATCTACAACATAAGTCTTTTTTATATGCTATATATTCAGGGCCTCCTAGCATAATGCGATTTATTTAGTTAGATTTTTTTTAGATGTTTATGCAAAGTTTATAACTTTTCCTCTCGTTTGACATAGTCCATTTAAACTCATGAAACTTTTCAAGTTGTTTACGTAAATACAAGTGGGCGTAACTTTTTGGAACATTTTGTGACATTTTTTTTCCAATTTTGGCCCAAGTTTAAATTCTAAAAGAAATGAAGTGGATCAGCAAATCAAATTATTTGCAAGTTTGCAGTTTTATCATCATCATCATCTCCCACACACTTTTGATATGTAAAATGTAATTTGGATTTGATTACAAAGTTCTGTGGACCAGAGTTTCTCAAGTTTTGCTAGACCATTAAATATCAATTTTCAATTTATCAGTGCTACCTACAAATTAAATTAAACGTGCAACTTTACTTTGTAATTTTAGTCACCCTTTCGATAATCTATTTTCGTGAATAAGAAAACTTTACGAGGTCGGTCCACTAATTTAAGGACCAGTTGTGGCCGAGAAATTTCATTTATTAAAATTGCTAGCAATTTATTTACTTTAGTTTTTGGTTCATAAAAGTTGATGATGGTGGAAGTAATGTACATAAAGTAGAGGAGGAAGTGGAAGTAATTTTGGCAACTTAGAAAATGACCTCGACAACATCTCAAGAGAGTTGCGAGTGCATACAATAGATCTTTCCAACAGTCGGCTGTTGACTCTAAAAGAAACGCTTGATGAGATGAAGATTGATTAAACTGCAGTGGTTAATATCCTGATTAGCTTACAATGGACTTCAATTAGTTAGCACACGCTAAAAATGTCTACCATTTGCTTGCAAGGTTGTTATTTGGTTGTGGGTGTGTAAAATTCAATTGCTAATCAATATTTGTTTACCAGCGTGGACATAATTCTTCCTGGGTGTTATAAAGTGTTGTGATGTAAATAGGAAATGATGTGATATTTGTTCATATTTCTATTCTTGTGCTTTTAGTTAGAGCCTGCTGAGTTGGGCCAGCATGGAACCAAAATTTGTAAATAATATAACGCAAGAGTAAATAAGCTGGATTATATTATCGAGCTGCTTACGAAAGAATTTCGGCAACCTAAATAATGTTGTGTTTGAGAAGCTTTCCATATTTTGTTCTGACAGTGACGAGTGTTGGCATAAATAATGATGCAAGATGTAAAGAAGGTGTTTTGAGTTTTATCAAGTTCATTGATTCTCCGATACATAATATCGACCAATAATATTTTGGGTGTGGTTCTTATTCTCATATTTACATATTATTCAATATTCACCTTATGCAAGTGGTTTGTATTTGATTTTGTGACAAAAGCCCGACTCATCTTCTATATAAAGTTCCGTATTGACCTTTCTCATCCATCCAAACGAGTTGTCAATATTGAAGCCCGATTTTATCTTTCTGATTTTTCCTGAAAGTTATTCATGCAAGGAAAGGTTTGATTTGTTTGCTCTCCACGATTGATGTCCATCAGAATAAAATGGAGAGCGGAGAAATATCGGAAGTAAATGATTGCATTCATCTTTCGATCGCTGAGGCTTTTAGATTTTATCCAATCAAAGTCAAACCTTGTAAAGGTAAAGTTCCCAAGAAACATTTTACCGTCTAATATGTACAGAACCAGCAAATATAAACTAGTGACTAACGAGTGCAGTTTTGCCC
>JAQIXN010002060.1:0-13630 GCA_034698145.1 Proisotoma minuta
TAAATACCTTTAAATTTTGGCTATTGTAATTAATCAACATAACTACGAAGTAACCGTAATCACAAATGAGATGACATTTGTAATCATATTATCATATATTACTGCTTTCACCGACTTTTTAAAGGGAAATAGTCGATAATCCGCAATCCCGCAATAAATGCAGACTGGCCTCAATGACCTCAGCTCCAACTTTTTATATTTCCTTCCATTTCCTCTAAGAACAAATTCATTTTTCTCCCAAAATGCAATTAATCTATAACTCTCATCGTGTAGCCCTGCAACAACGGGCAATAGACGCCATGTCGACCTAATTTGGAAAAATACCACAACCCCCAAAATCATCGATGTTTGGGGAGTAACCCCAAATTTGCTCCCCGTTATAATTACCGTACTAAATACTGCAATGCAACCCCCAATTGATAATGTCATTATGGCTGCCACAAATTCAAAAGGGACAGCTATTATTGAGTAAGAAAGCCGAACAAAGGATAAATGACTTTGAGAAATATCAAACATTAAACTTTGCATTTTCCCTAAACGAGCGAATTGATTGAGTAGCAGAAAATCATCCAAAATTGTTAGAAATGGAGAACCAATGATAAGAAGTGCAGCCAGAGCTCTTAAATATTCCAACAATGCGATTGTGCTCAACATTGTTCTAACCAAATATAGAATTGATTTTCCCCAAATGCCCAGATATCGATTGAAATCATCTAGAAAGAAGAAAGGGTCGACATCAAAGGCAACGAATATCGGGGCCACCCCGAAGGTTCCAAATGTAAGGACGTACAGCATTATTGAGAATAATGTGACAAACAATTGAGTATTTTCCATTTTCCCAGAAACTCTCAATTTAGAATCTGCATCTAGATATTATTTAATGCTTAATAAATTTACTCAGAATAAATTGCTAAATTGTCTAACCTTGAACGATTGAATTTGAAATGAGTGTGAAATTCCAAAATTTTGGGAAATCCTTAAAGTATATGCAAAAGAAGATGAAAGCAGTGAATCCCCAGTATTGGATAAACAGGTGGAAAAATCCAATGAAATTGTTCCAAATAAATTCTCCCGTTTGTTCATAATAGCCCCCAGTCGCCAAATTCCACATTACATAGCAGGTTAAACCAATGGACGAGGATAATGCGACTTTATTGAAGTAACATTGTTGCCTAAAGTAGTTAAATGCCGAATCCGAATAAAGCGGCTTTAATTGAAAAGTTGATGGATGAAATGATAGAGGGAGTTGGCCGAAAAATGGATATTTTTGTAAAAACTTGTAAATTTTTAGGAATGGATGTGGTGGCATTTTAAAAATAACTCTTCCTTCCAAAGAAACAAGAAGTTTGGGTCTAAACTGTTCAGCTATTTAAAATGAATATTATTATGGATTTTTAATTTAAAGTATAGAATTTATATAAGTAATAAGGTATGAATATTTTTGCTTTGGACATTTTAACTGACTTTTCTACATTCTAGTTGTTTTATATAAAATAAGGTTATTTAAAAGGAAAAGGGCAGGCACGTTTAATGATTTAATAATTTGGCAAGCCAGTGAATGATATGCTCTACTTGGAACTTTCAAGTAAAAATAATTACATTAGTTACAAAACTTACCGACATTTACAAAATAATCTTTTACCGTTTCGCCTTTGTTCAACTCCAGTCCCATGAAAACATTGCGTGGGGCTGAAAAAAGTTTAAATGCATTTTAAATAGTAGTTTTAAAAAAGATATTAGAGCTTTCATCACAATCTGAATTTAAAATTGTATTTAGCACCATTTTAGAGAAGAATATTTTTGGATCGATAACCTTATTTGAAATTCATATTTAAAGTCGGTTAAAGTTTTTCTTTTGAATTAGATTCCTTATGGAAAATTACAATTTCGTTATGTCTCTGTTACGCTATTTCTCCAGCTAAACGTTAACAAAATACTAGTGATGCTTATCTGAATATATTTATTTGGAATTACATTTAGACACTTAACTTACCGACATTTAACAGGCCTAGATATTCTGTTGGGATTTAATATTTTTGTACTTTAAATATTCAGCCAAATACAAATATAAGGCTATGATAAGAATTAGTTGGACTGAAACATTTCTGACAAAATAATAGGAAACACACATGGGATAGAGAAAATTTTACAGCTAATTCAATACCTTGTATTTATATCAAACAATTCCACGGGCAACACAAAGACAACTTACTTATTTTTCATTCACTGATTTAAAATTCATTCATTTCATGAACTTCAAAAAATAAAATTCATTTAAAGTTTCATTCAAACATTTCCTTGTAAATTGGGTCCAATGTAACATGGAATGGATGCTTTTTAATTTTACTTTAGTTTGGTTGGAGCAAAGTGATATTATTATTTATAAAACATTTACAAATAAATGTTTTCCATTAGATTAACTAACCAGTTTGGTTTTAACAAAAAGAAAAAAATGCTTAGAATTGAACAAGTTTCAACCTTTAAACTGTTAAAAATAGATTTCTCTGGAGCTAAGAACCATTCTAAAAATACCCAAAAGGGTCGCTCCCCAAAATCAACAAACAAAAGAAAGAAGCCTTCAAAAACAAGGCCAACTGTTGGGTTTCAACTTGGAAATAATTATTCTTTCACATCTACGTGCTTATCCACACGATGAATAAAATCCAAATAATAATATGCAACTGAACTTATTTTCCAGGAAAATTGTTATCTTTTCTTATTTATTTAACATTAAAATAAATTATATGAATACATTTTATGTCCGGCACAAAAATTGTTTATCGAAGCAGCATCAAAATTAAGTGGAACATTTCACTCCTAATCACTAGACATGTCCACATTTTAATTTTGACATTAAATTCATACTGCAAATGAGACTAATTCTAAATGTAATTTCAAGTAAATATATTCAGATAAGCATCACTAGTATTTTGTTAACGTTTAGCTGGAAAAATAGCGATACAGAGACATAACGAAAATGCAGTTTTTCTTATGGAATCTAATTCAAAAGAAAAACTTTAACCGACTTTAAATATGCATTTGCTAAATGCAATTTTAAATTCAGATTGTGATGAAAGCTCTAATAACTTTTTTAGAACTACTATTTAAAATGCATTTAAACTTTTTTAAGCCCCACGCAAGGTTTTCATGGACTGGAGTTGAACAAAGGCGAAGTTGAGTTGGTGGTGCTTTTGAAGGGAAACTCTAAACCCGGAAAGGATCCATTCAGTTGTTAAAACGTTGGGCTGCTAACCACACGTGTGTTAGTCATCTTCAGCAAAATTAACAAATTGAAATAAAACCTGAAATTAACTTAATTGGCATTACTCCAATTTACTGTGTTACTTAAAATATAATTTAATTGGCAGCCGTATGCCTCTATTTTACCTTATTTGAATATTTGCTAAATTTTGATAAGCAGTTTTAACTTTATTTCACAAATTGTGAATGTTTAGTTGGCTGGTGTTAAAGAGAGAGAGAATTATTGTGTTGGTAAATAACAAATGAAGTTTAGTGACTAATTAATTTTAACTTGTGATATTTATTTGAAAAGTAGCTTAAATATTAACAAAGTTTTAAGAGATAGTCTTAATGTTATCAGAAAATAAATTGAGTCCAGCATTAATCATCGTAAGTAAACTATTTTCTATTTACTGTTCAATGTGTATCGGTATGTTTCGAGCTTTAAGTTTTTTTTAATTATTTAGTTTTATAAATATTTGGGTGAGGTTTTGCATTAAATGCTTATTTTCTAAATAACGAATTATTTTTCTCTAACAGTTGACAACAGTAACAGATATTTATTGCTCAATTCCAATTTGTGTTCTATTTTGGAAAAATACAACAATTTTGCTTATCAATAATTCTTGAATTTTTTATTTAATGACCATTGTAGACAATTTAGTTTGCCAAAAGATGTCGCAATGAAAATAAAAGCATAAAGCAATAAAACATTTTAAACAAATATTCGTACAAAACAATTCAAAAAGATGTTTCAGCTATTGCTTTTAGGCCTATTAGCAAACTCTAGTGAATGTTTTTTTTTCTTTAAATCAGCCCATATTTAAAATAAATCTGTTTAATTTCAGCCAAATATGGAGAACGAAATACAAAATCAGACGACAGTTGAAGAAGAAACTAACGGCGAAATATTTCTTGAAAAACCAAATTTAATGGAAAAGTGGCGTTCTAAAGGACGAACAGTCATCACTCATTCCAAACTCCGCACATTCATCTGCCGAATTTGCTTCAGTCCCGTGGCGTCCCTTAAAAAACTTGGCATCCATTTGGATCGAGAGCACAAGATAAGCATCGGACCCGGAAATGTGGCAACGATTATCAATGCTGACGAAGGGTGAGTAAATTTAAATCAAATTAAATGTATTTATTTGTAGTTTTAGTTGTGTAATTTTTTGAAGGTTTTAGAAATTAAATAGTGTCAAAATATTTATACAAAAAAATTAAAAATATTTTTTTGAAAATTAATGCTCAAAGAAATTTCAGTTTAAATTTTAAAATAGTTTTTCTAAATTATAAGCTTTAGAGACGAAATTAAAAATATTGTAAATATTTTGTTAACAAATTTTAGTGCGATCGTTTATCGCCATCTATTGGCTAAATTAGTTTTTATACAATTTTTTACATATTTTTTAAAAAAATTTGTTTTATTGTATTGTTTAACAAATTTACTTTCATAATTCATGCGTTTTATATTCAGTGATTTTTAATTGTTTTCAATTTATTTACAGCAACGATAAACAGGAACAAGAGGATCTCTCCAATCTTATGCAGTCATTAGAAAGTACTCCAAGAACAAACGAACCCCTCGAAGATTCTGATTCATCTTCAAATTCATCCTCTTCCGATGAGGAATCCGAATCTGAAGGAGATGAGATTAAAACGAATCCAGAAGATGCATATTTACAAGAAAAGGCAAAAGGACTGAAAAGGTTGGCCCTCAAAGAAGAGAAATGGGCTATTAAATTAAACCAACAACTTAAAGATTCAGAATTTACTGCCACAAAATTAAAGAATCTCTCCCAGTGTCAAATTTGTTTTGTGGAGATTCCAACAAACCCAAAATTCCGTTTTATGAAGAAAGAGCACGAGAAGCTTCATATGGATGGGATTTTGTCTCAGTGCCAATTTTGTTCCATGTCTTTTAACTTGGAGCACGAACTTAACCTTCATCTGGACGAGATGAGGTAAGATTGTCATTTTTTTAAAAAGTTCGAAACCTAAGTTAAATTGATAAATCGAGAAGAATTTTTTCTTACATCATATTTTACGAAAATATTGGCTTTTGTATTTTTTCTACCGAATGTGACAGTATAGGAAAAATATTTTAAGGAGACTGTAATGCTAGCACATGACATTTTCAAATTTTGGATAAATTTAAATTTTGCTATCCAAACATTTTAATCTAAATTTAATTTTTTTTTCAAATTTGTCTTCCAGAATTCTACATTTTATATTTAGCTTAGCTTTTCAATTTCTTTTCCTTTTAAATAAACTTTGCTCATCAGGTCAAATATAATTTTTTAAAGTTAAAACAATTTTTATACAAATTAAAATTACCTAAAACCGATAAAATTTTAAATTTATAATATATGTATACGCCATTAAATATGGATTTAAAACATATTTCAGAGTCCCCGTTGTAAACCCCCAAATTCCAGAAGCGGAAGCCCACGACATTTTATACAAAGAACATTGCTGCCCAATTCCTGAATGTGATAAAAGTTTTTCCTCCAGACAATGTCTGCTATTTCACCGCACAGCTTGTGGCAGCCAAAAATTTAAATTTCACCGATGCCCAAAATGTGAAAAGCCCTTCATTCTTTACGCCGATCTCAGAAAACATGTTGAAAGATCTCATAATTGGGAAAAAAGACTGATTCCCTGTTTAGTAGCTGGATGTGGAAAATCATTTTCTACTCGAAAAGGACTTGCCGTCCATAAAAGTCATAATCACAAGACTGATGGTGCAAAAAATGAGGCTGAAGAGACTGAGTTGCCAGAGCAACAAACTTCAAATGCTTTGCCACGGAATAATAATGGAGAAAGATACAAATTTTGGAGTAGGATTGGAAGGAGGTGTAAACCAAAATCTAGGAATCATTTATTTGGGTAAGTAATATTTTTTCTAAATTTAATTTTCTACTCTTTTGAAAAATATTAGCATAAGTAAGTACAATTAAATGATGGGGTACTTTAAAAGTAGTCGCTTGACTTTTAATAACAGAAAATGAGATTGTTTAAATAAAAATGATTTTAAAAAACAATAAGCCAAAAAAATAACAAAAAGTTAAGCTGTTCTAAAATTGACAAAAATCCGTTTTAGCAACTTTCACTCAAGTTTTAATAACAGAATTAAAATTTTGGCCTGAAATTTGGGTTTTCTTCTTAAGTAACTTTTCTTGGCTTTTATATAAAAATTTCTTTCAATTGATTTTGCGTTAAAAATACCACATAAGAATTCCATTCTATGAAACTCGCAGTTAAAATGCTTTTCAACTTAAATTAATTTTTTCTCAAAACAGGAACAAACGAAAAAAAATTCCAAATCCAATAAAAACTCAAAACCAACATACTTCTCCAAATTTGGAATCAAATCAATTTAGACTACAGCCCCACCCAAAATTAGAATCCACACTATTTTACTCCCAAGTCCCCTGGCAACGGATAACCTCGCAGACAAAATCCATTAGCCCAGCCCCCAACATTAACATCTTTGAAAAATCCAAAAGAAGTCGTCAAGTTCACAGGGATTTTTTAAAAGTGTGCTCCTACTGCACTCGAGCCTTTCGAAATAAATGGGATAGAAATGTCCATTATGAAAAGGTTCACGGGCTGAATCTAAAATTAGAGAAGCCTTTCATCTGTCCTGTCGACGGCTGCGACAACGCCTTCCCAACCGCCGCCTGGATTACCCGCCACATCCGAGCCGCTCATGACCCCGACATTGAAATAGATTTTTTAAGAAAAAGTTTGAAAGAAGATCACGAGATTGAAGGAAGAGAAGAAGACTATAGCCAAGAGGAAAATCAAACTGATGAGGTTGTTGAAAACCTTGAGGAAAAGTCAGGAAAAACAAAATTTAATTTGAAGAGTAAAAAAGGTTTGAAGCGACTTCAAAAGCGTGTTGTCCCAAAAATTGTCAAAACCGAGCCGCAGCTTCAAAACGATGAAATCACTAATGATCAAACTCCAAATTCGAAACAATTTCGAACTCCCCTTGTCCGATATCTGAAGCAATTTACAGCTGCTCCAAAATCCTATTTTTGCCCCGAATGTCCAAAGGAGAGTCCGCGAATTTTTAATTGGGTCAGCAATGTTGCCCGTCATATTAATGTTAATCACAAAAATTCCGAGCTTTTAAAACTTTACGGACACGGGGTTCAATTTTATCGGAAATATCAAAATGAGGTGGTGAGGAAAAAGGCTGGAAAATCAACAATTAAAGTAAAACAGATCCAAGCTAAAAACATCCAAAAACCTGATTTGAAATGGAATAATCCCAAACCAAAATTTATCACAAGCAGCCGAAAATTACCACCAGGTTTAGCTTGGAAGGGAAAACGAAAACGAACTATCCCAAAAACCAAACAAACTTTATTACCATCAGGAAAATCTGTTGTAAAATCTGAAATTCTGTCGGAAGTTGTGAGAGAGGCTTTTACTCATCCAAATATAAAGGAAATGTTATCCGTCCTAAAATTCCAGTTTCCCGACAATTCCTTCCGTTGCCCGGAATGTCCCCCAAATAGCAAATTTTTGAAAGGGGACTGGACCCTTATTCGTCATATGATCACACTGCACTATGAAAATTCTTCAATGCTCCCAGAAAGCATTAAGGACAAAGCAAGAGCCAAGATGCAAATTTGGGAGCAACACAGGAAAAACGTTGGTGGGGCCATTAAAAATGTTGAAGCCTCAGGTTCGTCTTCAGAAGAGGAGCTTGACCCCAATGAATTTGAAAATGAACAATTTCCACAAGAAGCGGTAGAACCTTTAGAAATCCGAACTCAGGATTCTTTTCCAGAAAAACAAACGACGGTTACTCCGGGGGATTCCCAAATTGTGGAAACTGAAACCATTTTGCCAGCTCAAATTCAAAGAAAAACGCAGAAAACAATGCTAAACCAAAGCCGTAAGGTCACAATCCTAAATCGAAGATCCAAAAATCATTGCACCAGAAAAGAAGCATTAAAAGTAGCCCAACAATTTGGAGAGACGGAAACTTTATATAAAACGCTACATCGTTTTAAATTAAACGGTGGCAGCCTTTTCTGTCCCGAATGTAAAGAAGAAGGAAAGGCTTCGTGTTATTTAAATGTTTCCAGTGTCGTGCGACACATCAACTCAACGCATTCAGATTCAAAATATTCTGCATGGTCAAAAGCTATCCGGCAAAAAGGTGAGATTTCATTTATTAAATTACTGTATTATTTTTTATCATTTAAATTTTTTAAAACTGTTTTATTGTCTGGAGGTCAAACAAGCAAAAAAAATTTAAATATTTTTTTAAAGAGATTTTTTTATAGAAACTTATTAAAAATTAATGTTTTATTGCACTTGATTTTGTTTTTGAGATCAAAATTAAGCATTGCTCCGAATCGTTTTTTATTACAGTTTTTCTCCAGATGAAGCCTTCTTTGAGAAAAATTAGGCCAAAAAAGCGAAACCTATTGGAGTCTGCAATTGTTCCAAAGCCAGCGGAAAGGTAAACTTATTTATTTAACTACATATTAAAATATGAAATAACTTTTGTAAAATGTTAATGAAATATTTTGAGAAAAAAGTTAGTTTCCTAAATTCCCGAGTACTTGTCAAATTTATGAAAAGTTTGTATTTCGAACAAAAGAAAATAGTAAAATATTTTAGTCAACACAAGAGACCTAGAAAATATTTTAGACAATTATGGAATTTGTAATATTGCTTTATTTTGTGTGACATACAAATTTTAACCCATAATTTCAAATGATTTCATGCTATTTTTGAAAATCCAAAATTAATATATACAACTTCTATTTAATTTTAGAGCCCCAATAATTCCCCCGGAGCCTCGTCCAAAAAGAGAAAGATCTGCAGCAATTCTTCCAAAAACTTACAAAGATTCTTCCTCAGATTCATTCGACTACGACTTTGAAGTTGTTCCCATAAAACAGGGTCTCAGCCCCAGCCCTAAAAAAGTAGACGAAAACGAAGAAAGCCAAGAGCCAACTAATTACAACTGCCTTCGAAAAAAATGCCACAAACGATTTTCCACTTTCGAATCCCTCAAAGAACATTCCATTTGGCACGAACGAATACAAGCAACTGCTAAAACAAATGAATTTGATCTAAGCACAAATTCCAAAAACTACGATGAAGAATCGAGTGAAGAAGAGCTAAATCCTGAAGATGAAGATGAGTATTTTTATAGTAAGCTAACCGTAAAATTACCCACAGGACAGGAACCAATAACTCCAAAATTGGAGATTGAAAATGGACCTATTTCCGAAATTTACAATCCAAATAAATCCCGGAAAGAAAATGAAATCCGCCGCCCAATAAACTCCTTCATGTTATTTTCCAACGACTACAGAGCAGAGGTAAAGAAGCGATTCCCGAAATGCGTCAAGGGAGGAGTCTCCAGCAAATTGGGTCAAATGTGGAAAAATCTCCCAAAAACGGAAAAGGTAATTTAATTGATTTATTTTGCATTTTGTTTCCTATTCAAAAAATAAATGAAAAACAATTAAAATTTCGACTTAAAAGAATTGTCAATGGTCAAAAAAATTCAAATTGTCACATTAAATATATTTGTAAATGATTTCTTGTTTCAGGCAAAATATATTGTAGCTGCGGAAGCAGCAAAAGCTGAGCACAGGAGAAAATATCCAGGCTATAAATTTGATCCTAAGCATTTTTATAAGACAAAGAGAACGGTAAGAAAACAAAATGTGCAACAATTAGAATGAAAGTGTTTTTTAATGAGAAAAAAAGTATTTCTTATTCTTTTTTTATATTTCCGTCTGAACTTTTTGATGCGGAATTGATATATTGAAATTTGCGGGATAATTTTTGGATATTTCAATTGGCACAATAACCCACACTAATACTGTTTTTTTTTTCAGAGAGTCAACAAAAAATATGGAATCTTCAAACGGGCAAATCCAATAATAACTTCGAAACCCAAAGCAGCTAAACAAAATTCCAATCTTGCTTTTAAACAAACGGATTCAAAAGAGAAGAAATTGGAAAATAATTTTCAGGAGGCACAGCCACATCAAAATAGGCTACCGAAACCAATACCCCCTTTGGATAAGGAAGTCAAGGTGTCATTAAAAAGATTGGAAGACTTGTCATCCCCAAAAATTTCGGTTTGTTCCAGTGACCAGAAACCTTTTTCTAAACCAATGGAAATTCTAAGTAATGTTGAAACAAAACAAATTGAAACTAGCGAAACTATGAAAATTCCTAACAATGTTGAAACAAATGAGACAGAAACTGTCGAAACAATGGAAATTTCCAACAATATTGAAACAATTATCACAGAAACTGGGGACACAATGGGAATTGAAAATATTTCAAAGGATACAGTATTGATTGAAAATGGTGTGAATTTACAAAAGTTACCAACATTCAAATGCCATCTTCCAGGATGCAGCAAAGCATTTTCCACCCAAAGATCTCTCAAAGTTCATTGGAGTCACCATAAAAGCAGACGGATGAAGAGACAAAGATTTTCCCTTAAAAAGAGGGTTTATAAAAGACCGCAAATTAAACCAATTGACAACGGAAGCAGCAGCGAAGAAGAATTAGATCCCAATGCTCCTGAAAATGTCGACTATCAATTTGAAGTCACATCAACCCAAAATCCAGAAGAGACAAATTGCAATTTGCACCTTGAAAATATTCTAAATCCATTAAATATCGATGATTCTCAAATCCTATCAAAAGACGAAGAACTGGCTGAAAATCCAGCTCCAAAGAAAATAAAACTAAATTTAATTGAAGGGTCAGATGCTTCCCAAGTAAATTCTTTTATCAATGAGGGTTTATTAGCTACCGAAACAATTAAATACATACATGAAAATGACAAAAAATGTCAAGCAAAAGATTCACAAATTGAAAATGAGGCCAATTTACCTTCAGCTGCCAAAGTGGCAAAATCAACTTTAAAATCCTCAATCGGTTCGTTTAAGCCAAGCAAAGCGGGGGCAATAGCAAAGTTATTTGGAGAAAGTGAATCATTATACAGAGTTCTTAGGAAATATAAATTGTCAAGTGGGACAGGCTTTTATTGTCCCGAATGCGAGGGGGAGCCTGAAAAAAGAAGATCCTACAGCCGCCTCAATAATCTTGTCCAACACATTCGGAGCCATCATCCAAATTCAAAATATGCAATTTGGTCAAATATGCTCCAGCAATCGATGTGTAACAATTTTGAACTGGTTGGAGCCAACGAGATGATGGAAAATCAAAATAAATTGCAAAAACATAAACAAGTTGTTGAGAATAGTGTAATTGAGTCTCTAAGGTAAGACATTACGCACCCTATTAATTTACATTATTTATAGCTTTCAAATTGAAAAGCTATTTTAAATATTTTTGGAAAATAAAATGAAATCTCTCTGCAATCATATATTTTTTAAAAAGTTTTAGGCATATTTTGATATTTTCAAATTATTATAGGATTAGAATAAATTATTTCGAATTTTTTTATTCTTATTTTATTAATTTCGATTTGAGGATAAAAAATTAAAAGAATATTTATAGGTTCAAGTGTTTTGCTACTTGTTTCTTAATATCAATTTTTATAATCATACTCAAACTTTTAAATACAACTAAGTTTATCTCCTTCATAAAAGGCGTTTGAAAATGTTGGTTGAAATGTTAGAATTTTTAGAATATTGCACTTAATTTTTTATTGATTTTTTTATGTTTGGCAAGGCACGCTTGGCAATCTTTACATGTCAAGTCTTCAAAATTTGACAATACCATTAATAAGGTTTTATATTTATTTTTTTAGCACCCCAACACAAACTATTAAATCCAAGTCCCCCCAGAAGAAACGAAGAAGAGTTGGATTGCCCGAAAGGTTTAAAGATTCGACTTCATCCCCAGCCCCCAAAACTGAATCGGAATCTTTAAGAAACGAAACAATTAAAAAGTCGGATATTGATTCGAAACCTATCTTTTCAAAAATTTCAGAAACGAAATCTTTGTCATTCAAATGCAATATTCCAAATTGTACTAAAAAGTTTACAAATGGCAAGTCTCTCAAATTCCATTTGACATGGCACGCCAAAAAGGAAGCAAAAGAAATCCAACAAAACGTGATTGAAGAAGCAAATCTTTCAAAAGCTGAACTTGCAAATACTGAATCTGGAGAACTTAATAATAAATTGACTGTTGAAGATTCAATTGTCTCTCAAAATCAGAATTGTAATGAGAAAATCGAAAGTGAAAAACGAGAAGACGCCGTTGAAGCCAAGATTTCAATTCCTTCTGAAATAGAAAGGTTAGCAATACATATTTTTATACTTTTATGCAATATTCCATTAGGTATTTAAAAAATAATGGGTAAAGTTTTTTTAAACATTTTGTGGAATCAGTAAATTATTTGGCATATTAAGATTCTAAATACATAAATAGAAATTTATAAAATAAGCTAGAGAATTTCAATTTTTGTACCCATGTTTTTTACATTGAGGTTAAAATAATGGCTTTACAAAGTTTAAATTCTTTGAAAAATTTGAAAAACTTTGCAATAATTTTTTTATATTATATTTTAACAAACCGAATAGTTTTCAGAAAAGAATTGCTAACCAATTATAGCTATTTAAAAATATACATTTCCACTGGTCAAGAAATATTTAAATATTAAAAGCTAATAAATATCTAATTTCCCAAATTTTAGATCAAGTTTCCTCGAAGTTTCCCCAAAAGAGTCCCAAATTGCAACCAACAGCAAACCCATCGAAATAAAAGCAAATAACAACGGTTCTTCTCCAAAAGAGACTTACAAGTGCCCAATTTTGGGATGTAACTTAACATTTGAAACCCTCACGCCCTTTGGCATGCATTTGATATGGCATGAAAATAAAAATGATTCAAGTAAAATTGGGCCAGAACTGATTCCTAATAGAAAATCGGAATTAGTTCAAAATGAAGCAAAAATCAGCAATCCAATAAATTCAAATGAAAACCAAACGAAATCAGTCAATTTGAGTAAAGAATCAGAAAACCAGCAACAATTAAGTGAAATAATAAATCCTCCATTTTCAAGAAGCTCAAAGCTGCTGACAAATGAGCAAGAGCCACAGCAAATCCTATCAAAAATAGCTACAATTGGCCATGAAAATTCGCAACCAGAGTTGGAAATAAAGGAAAGTGATGTCAATGCTGCTGAAAGTTGCAAATTAAAGGAAACAACTACAAAAAGTCTAGAGGAATTTAAATTACCCAATGGTTTATCCTTTTGCCCAGAGTGTGAGGGTGTCTTTGTTTCACTCTCCGGTTTAAGCAAACACGTGGAGGCAAACCACAAAACGTCCCTACTTGCCAAAACTCTTAAAAGCCAAAGTAAGTTACAAATTATAAAAGTATAACGAAAATTCAACTTTAATTAACTGAAAAT
>JAQIXN010002061.1:0-13614 GCA_034698145.1 Proisotoma minuta
AAAACTAGAAAGCTTAATCTTTCTAATGGCATATTTCAAATCAAAATCGGTCTACTAGATAGGTCACAATAAATTCCAAAACGCAAGCGTTTCTTAATTGTTCAAGCTGTAATCACCTAAATTATTAAAATGGGAATTGTAAATCTAATGATATTCAAGCATTTAGCCATGCAATGTTATGAGATAAGTAGACTGAGACTCAAATGTTTAATCTACTTCACACAATATTTTGTTGGTCTTTATGGGCTAATTGCCGGAAAAAGGACAATAAATCATTTCATTTCACCTAAATAATTAAATGTCCACAATTTAGCATTTAACTCTACATTTCTCTATATATGGGAAGAAAAATGAATCATATTTTTTTGGCCCTACAACAAGTCACATAAACTATAATACAAGGTCACTCGCGTTGGGAATAAAATCTGTATATGTATATAATTACTTAAGCGTATATTTTAATAAGTAACTTGCCCAAAGGTTGATTCTGTCATTTATAAATTACGAATTATAAACCTATTTTATATTTATTTTTTATTTATTCATTCAACCATTTTACTCTTAAAGATTTGGACAGTACTTTGTTTTTTTTTTAATGCGTTGCTGTAAAAACTTAAATTGTACTTAAAATTTAGGTGGGAAGAATTTAATCACACATTTAAAAATTTGTGGCAAATATACTTTGCAAGAATTAACGATTTTAAAACAGAGATGAAAGCCATAAAAATGCCAGATAATTACAAACTCCACCAAAAGCACGATCAGCCCAAAAATTACCCCAATTCCAAGAATGTAAAATGCAATTACAATTTGTGAGGACAAATTCATCTCATAAACACTTCCCGCCGAATCATCCAACTTCACCTCTTTATCATAAAATGGAAACAGTCGCCTGGGTTTTACAGTATCATACCAATCCCTCATATTTTGAAAAATTCCCGAAACCATAAACTTTTTCAATCTTGCTATTATAAAATTATTTTTCATAGCTGGGAAATCCCAGCCTCTGTCGACTGGAAAAAATCCTTCGTCCTCTCCCTTGAAATATTTCACACCCCGCTTCTCATTAACGGCAATAATGTAGGGTAGCAGTACCAAAATATTTCGATGGTGATCAATATACCCAATTTTTTGGTAGCAATCTGAGAGATTTCCGATGAAATGGGAGGGATTTTTATAAGATAAGAATTTTGATTCTGCGGGTATTACAGCTTTTAGCTTCAACTTCTTGAAAAGTGGGTTAGAACTTTTGCTTATTAAGCTCATGTATGCCAATGCGGCCCTCTCATTTTTAGTTCGAAATGTTGTTGCTAAGATATCATCTAGCTCTGTATCATCCATCCCTAGCCCTGTTTCCAAACCTTCTCGGAAAGCAAAAAGAAGGCTAAAATTATGCGTAATTAATCCACTCACATCCTTGATATCCGAGGTCATGGGGAATTGCAACAGGTTTTCCGAAGTGAAAATGTTTTTATACCAATTTGTGAAGATTATGTTACAAGCTACCCAAACCCAGATTAAGATTGTAATGGATTTTGAGCCGTTAAGGTATTGCGAGGGTACTACGGATATTTAAATGCTTATGGCAAGCAACAGTATGAGATTGAAAGGATTTGGAATTTCTGGCCAATGGCTTAAGGAAATTACAGCAAAGAGCAAAAGAATAAAGAGCCCAATTAATGCCCAACTGGAATTATCAAAGGGCAGGATATAAGTCCCTATCATATCCCTTTGAATCCCGTAACGACTGAGGAAGTTGAAGGTTTTACTTTCCCATTTAATGATCTCAGGTCGATTGGGGGGATAATGTAGGTTTTTTAGGGAAATTGGGTAGAGAAAGTAGTTATAAAATTGTGAATCTCCAGAGTAATTTAGCACTCGATCCACGGAAACTTCATCTAATAATAGGATGGATAGCATATTCTCTAAATCAAGGGATTTGCGAAGTGTCAAAGCCTTTTCGTGGGATTTCGGCAGATGTAGAATATCTTTAAGAACTTTTCGAACAGCTTGAGGATTTTTCAGTTGGGGTTCCCATTTTTGCCTGTTTTCATTAGAAGTGGTTTCAACAATTTTAGAAATTTCTTCAAAACAAGGGCTTAAGCAGCTTAAACTGGTCCAAGATCTATTAAACTGATTGAAATGAGAAAGGCCTGACCTTTTCTCCAAGTGGAATACAAGAAACTCCATATTTGTGTACTCACAGTTTGAAAACACGCTGCTTATTTGTGCTCTAAATTAGAATCTGTCGTCACCCAAGTCAAAAACTTGTTGGAATAGACTTCTAGAAGGAAGGGTGGCTGGGATATGAAATCCATAAATACCACCTCTGGTTGATTAAATTGGGAAAAAGAAAGATTAAAAAATATTGGGGTGATGGATGATTGAAGTAGAATATACGACCAGCAGCTTGAGTTTCTCAGTTTATTTAGCCCAGTCTTCCAAATGACATAGTTTTGGTTGTCGTAAAGCCTTTCGTCCCAATGGATCCAGTGTCTTATTTGATAATTGAGGGCTGGGACTGTAAATGGACCTATTTCAATTTGGGTTTGTATATGAGTTGTTACGTTTGTATCGTTTCCAGGGACTACGTTCAAGAGTATTGTTGTGCAGTTTTGGAATGTTTCCAATATTTTTGTAACTTTTTCGAAGTATGAAGAAACTGAAGTCACTAGGGCTAAAATGTTGGTTGCTAATTGTAGTAGCTTCATTTTACATCTGCAGCCAAATTTGGTAAATTCGTAAAATATTTAGTTTAGAATTGTAAACCTTCAAAATCGTATTTAATAATTTACTTCCCAATGTCTGTTTTCCTCGTCTTATCTACCTTAAAGGATATTTTCAAAAGTTATATAATAACTTGACATGTCAGAATTGGTCACATAAAAGCTAAAGAGGTTTGCTGACGTCTTGTCGTGTTGTAGTTTAGTTGTATAAAAGTCATTTAATATATTAAAAACAGTTAGATAAACAATAAATATGTTGGCATGCTCATATAATATTTTGTTTTGTAAAAGACACCTCTGCGTTTTTCACCAATTCACGTGTCTCAAGTAAATACTTGTCTATCCGAGACAACATATGTAACGTTATATAAAAAAATCAATCAATAATTAATTTGAGGTTAGTTTTTAGGCTTATGAAACTAGCCTTATTTTGTCAAAAATTTTATCCGGCCTCGCTAAAAAAATTAATTACCGTATGACAAATAAACTACTAATTTAACTACAAATAAATACAAATAAGTTTATTTAAATAAACAAAAATAAGTATTTAGGTTTACGAGTCAGTCAAATGAAAGAATAAAAATTAGTAGCCGGAAAAATTAGCAAATCTTGAGAGTTTTTAATTCTAGTTGGTTGTAAATTAAAAGGCTGTCTCCCTTAAATCAAACTTTGAAGTTGTTTGTTTAAAAAATGCGTCAAAATGAATTTTCAATTTTTTGTAAATCAACTTGAGCTTGTCATATTTTTTGAGTTAATAAGAATAAATTACAAAAAATATTAATGTGCTCACGATAGACAGAATAAATACTAAAGTCCATTCATTTATAGAAAATGTCTAGTTTCAATTGATTAAAGTACATCACATAACACATTGCATAATTTATATTTTTTCATTTGAAATCTGATATTTCTATTCATTTATAAACACAGTGAAATACGGATGTTTTTATTTTATTTGGACGTTTTATTACTTTTTAAAAGTAAATCAACAAATTTTGCAACGTAAATAAATCAGCAAATTAACTGATTTTGTAATTAGATTGACAGACAGCAAAACTTTTTCCTCAGCTTGCATTTGCCCTTCATTTCAGCGACCGGCTTGTAATTTGACCCCCCGTCTTTTTCACATTGCTCCTTCCCATCGGAAGTTGAACAGTGAGTCTTGAGCCCGCCAATTGTTTTGCACTCTTTTTCCGCGATCCCTTCTTTAAATTTGGCTTTCATCACTGGAAATTACAAAAAAACAAATAATTTATATCATAAACATAGTTACCATAGAGACTAAATTATGAGAGAAAGGTCTGGAAATAAAATGAAATTGAAGCAACACTTACGGCTGTAGAATTCTTCTGAATCAATATTTTTGCAATCCATCCCATTCGAATGTTCCAATAAGATTGAAAATGCAGTAATGACAAGAGAAATTAAAATGGAAGCCTTCATTTTGCTTTAAACAGATGGATAAGATATGAAGGCAAGGCAAGGGCAAATTTAAAATTGGACGATAATTCAATAAATTAAGCAGGAAGCGCTTGCTTTTATATTATAAATTAATTGTTTTGTTATTGTCTTAAAGAGTAAACAATTAGTCAACTTATATAAAATTCGTGGAACTTTTTTGAGTTAGTCATCCTCCTTTGGCTTAGGTCATTGGATATTAATGGTCTTTATATTTTTATTTTGGCAAAACATTTCCATTGTTATAATTGCGGAAGCAATTCTTGGTAATTGAAATTGAATGACTAATTTAAGATTGCAATTGTTTATGCCAAATATATTTTTAAATGAGAGAATATTTGGTTTCTGAAATATGAAATGAGCTAATAAAATCCGTAATAAATACATTAAAATTTTGGAGAGACGTCGAGCTTAAAGACAGATTGGAATTTCGCAATAAAATTAAAGAAATAGAAGAAAAACTTTGTTTTAGGATGAATTGAGATTTATTAGAATTGCTTTAATAGTTTGCAGCATCTTTTAAATAAATTATTAAGCTAATTGAGTTGGCAATGTTGGCATAGCAACAAATTAAATTATAGAACTTGATGTCATCAACGAATTATATCATTAAATTTTGGTAGTGTCTGTGGGTGGTGACAGAAGTGATCTTTTAAAATATTTTAACCCATTCTACGCTAATTTTTTATTTATTGGGGTAAACTTGCTATTTGGTTTTTCAAATATTATCATTTTTTTCCTGAACAATCCACCAAATTGGGCAGATTGCAACGTTTTTCCACGGGATCAAAGAGGAGGGGGGAAGGACAAGAAAATACCTCAAGTTCCCCTTCGAAGCAAATTAAGAAGAGAGAGCAATCTGTAGGATGTGGGTATCTTCCATCCGGTTTTCCGTTACAGGTCAACTCGGACTCACAATCCACATTTTCGGGACGGTCACAGGACTTGGCCAAAGGGTCAAAGAGCAGTGGAGGGTCACACTTGAATATTTGGGTGTTTCCAACGGAGCAAATGATGAACATTGAGCAGTCAGATGGGTAAGGATAGATACCTAAGGGGGGAATTAAAAACTGCTTATTTATCAAAAAAAAATTGTGCAAGAGTGGCCAAATGCAAAAAAAATGTTTTTGCGGGTTAAAAGCCCAGGTTTGTTAACTTTTGGAAAAATTTATGTAGATCTTGCTTTAAAATTTTAGAAAACTCACCATCTGGGCGACCAGCACATAATGTTGATTGTGTTGAAGTTATCGTGGCATCTGTCGTAGTCGTTGTCCTCTGAGTTGTCGGAGGGTTGCCCGCACCTAAGTCAATGGACCAAATTTCGTCATGGTAACGAAAGGCTCCAGCATCTATGTATATAAGTCAATTAGGTAAATTTTAAATGATTATATCGTATTTTATAACATAGTATTAAAATTTTTACTATATGAAATTCCGCCAAACATGTAAATCCTGTTTAGCTTCTCCACGTAGACGGCATCAGGGGAATTGTAAAATAGGTTTTCGCCTGAAACAGGAAAATTTGCAACGGGAAGGAAGCTCCACTCAAAAGTTCCCGGGGTAAATTTAATTATCCCGCTTGTAGGCACGGATGTAGTATCAGGTCGATAGCCGCCAATTATATAAATGTGGCTTCCATCATACACAGAATTTGGGGAATACTATTGTAAATTATAGATACTAGTAAATTATATAATAATTTTTATATCATAAATCATAATTTTAATAGATTACCGCCATTCGTGGAAAGTTTTTGGGGCCACTCTCCGATCCAAAATTGTTCAAATCCACTTTTAAGACTGATTGGAACTCTTCTGCCGGAGCGGGAAGATATTTTGAAAAAATATAAGCCTGACCGTTGACGTTTTCCGATGTTCCATCTCCAATTGAAATTGGTACAGTTCCAGCCACAGTAGTTTGCAGCGTGTTCCAGTCAAACCTGCGATAAACGGTCAAAATATTTTGAAACAACTATTTAAACAACGACTTTTCACGATGCTTTTGAATAAGAACTAGTAACTTTTGGAAGAATTATTTTAGAATTTATTCGAAAATTCTCAAATATTTCAATTTTTCCCAAGAAATCTCTTTAAAATGCAAAAAAATCGGAAAATCAAAAAATAAATGGTATCTTTAAAGATAAGAAGGTAAAGTCTTACCTTAGAATATTTCTAGGTGTGTTTCCGGTCCCATAGCAATATGTATTGTTGCTCTGACTTGCGGCAACAAAATGGTAGGGGAAATTGTACGGCATTGTGGATAGTTGCTGGGTTACATATGACGCAATGTTATACTTATAAACTTGAGTAGGATTAGAGTTTCCACTAAAATAATATAGATTTTCGGAGGAACTATCGGCAAAAACAATTCCGCCCGAGCCCTCAGCCGGCATAAAACTAACGTCTGATAATTCGGTTGTAGAAATTGAAAATCTCGTCACTTTTTTAGATGGAGTATTGCTACGAGCCCCACCGAATAAATATATAAAGTCCCCTCCATCGTAAAATGGTGAGCCGAGATAAACGCTTTCCGGCATATTTTTAACGACCACGGCTGTTAAATCTGAATTCTGACCGAGGCAATGACCTGTTAAAAAACAAATCCCAAAGAGGAATGTGGCAAAATGGGATGAAAACGCCATCATTACGTTTTTAAGAGCTTAATTTGAATTTTATTATTTAAATATATTGTGGAAAATTTTAGTTTAACGAAGAGATATATAAATTTATGTGGCATTTGCTCTTCCTTATATGTATAAATGTTTGGATTTTTAATTTGTTTTGACACTTGAAGGATTGACGTGTTTTGGAATAAGCATTGCATTATAGTCAATTGCTTTGTGGATGAAACATTTTATTGCATAACAATAACATAAAATTGGGCAGACAGTTCGTGTGCAAAAAGTGTTGTTGTTGCCGTTGTCATGTAAATGATTGATGGGAGATGATAATAAATGAACAATGGGATAACGAATGTTCCAGAATCATACGAAATTGTTATTGGATACTAAATATAAACACGCGAATTCAAATCATGCGGAAATTGAATTTTTTAATGAATAATCCTATATTTTAAGCTGATATTTAATATGAGCTTGTAATCATTAGAAATTTCAGCTGAATGATATAAAAGGCTCAAAAATTATTGAGATGATAGACAGAGCAATAAAAGTATTTATTTTTTCCTAAAAATATTCAAAATTTAATTAATGAAATGCATGCGTTTGAATTTAAAGCCTTAATTATTTATGATTTAACAATTTATAAGCTTTGTATATTTTTAAGTGTATATTTTTTAAACCAGGGTTAAATATTTATAGAAGTTGCTTATGCATCTATATTAAATTGTACATATATTTTTTGTATATTTACAACCAACATTTTACATTAATACTCAATTTATTTTGCAAATGCGCAAAATAATAATTCTCCATAATAATTGGTACAAGTTTTTCGTCAGTTTTTCAATAACGTTTTTACAATGTGCAAGTTTAAAGCCCATTACACATTTATGTACATTTCGCATAAATTTTATTAAATTCGCCTTGTGCCTGCTTAATTTACTTCTACCACATTCATTCAAAATAATTTCCAATACAAGCGCAACCATTGCAATGGAAATGCACATTAATTCAATAACAAATACAGTTTGAACCCTACCGCTCATATTTAACGCTTCCACATCTTCTTTCATCTTCCCCCTTTCTTTATTTTCTTTCAAAATCTGTTCTGAATATTTCCCATCATGCTTATATTTTAAATATGCAAATTTTTCCTTTAATTTAGTGTAAATTCCAGCTTCAATTACAAGAGCAAACATTCCAGGAATTTTTGAATTCTGTGTTTGTACTATAAAAACATAGGCATATTGCCTTTGAACAATTTCTTCCTTCCCAGTATAAAACGGTATGGTTGGGTATTTTTTTACTAAATTGGAGTGGTATAAGTCTATCGCGGATTTCTGCCCAAAATATACAGATTTGCCACAAACCGTCAACTCTTCTTCGTTTAGCTTGATTAACTCTTGTAAATTTTCTACTTCATGCTCGTAATCGTCATCTGGGGCAGGAAACCACCTTGCATTTGGATTGAGGAACAAAAAAAAACAACTCTGCATAAAAATCTAACAAATTGCTGTCAATTTCAATGCAATTTTTGCGGTTGGGTAGAAATTTACAGGGTATTTTCCAATATGCGTATTCAAGGACATTTTGAAATTCAAATGCAGCAGGAAATTTGTAAAGCTCTTTGGCTCTTGGAAGTAGAACGGGCTGGGAAAGTATTGAAAAGCAATCATCTTCTTCAAGAGAAAGAAATTTGCTATACGCGTCAAATCCAAATCTTGAACCGTATCTTTGCCCAAGTTTGAATTTAAATCCTAGCGCGTTTTTTCCCACATGTGCTAAATCTGATTGGCAACGAATATCAGTAAGCTTTGCTATCTCTTCCCCTATTATTGGAGCGTTTAGTCGCTCAATCAGCACACTTAGATAGAGACTGCTCAAAATGGCGCCAAATATCAACCACGGAGTGTATACCCATTTATAAAATTGGGCTTTGAGATATTTTTCAGGTACGTTTATTATCTCGTCTGTGATGGTCCCAAAGATAACTAGCATCGTGGTATAATTATTGATTCCTAACTTAAAATAGAGCACCACATCAATGAAGATTCCTGATGCAATTGTAAGCCCAAAAATAGCTATCCAGGTAAAGGAATCAAAAGGAATTGTGTAAAGGTGGAAATCGATACTAACGGTTCTGTAGCAGGAGAGAAAGCTGTAGCCTTCAAATCGGGTGGGGACATATTTATGGCTTTCGCTCAGGGTGTGAATTATCCTTTCTTTGAAAAATTTTGGAATGTTGTCAACGCCATATTTACTATTAGATGTGCTTCCGTTTAGTATTTTTTCCACAAATATCCGTATCAAGTAAAGAGCTAGCCGGTCAACATAAGGAGCATCTTCCTCGCTGGCGTATTTATTATAACCAGGAATTTCCCAGGTGGCATCTGGATTTAGGATGTCATTCTCAAAAGTTATTTGGCTGATTGATGAGCAGGTGAATGCGTTGGTGAGCAAATTTGAATGATGGCATATTTCTGGGATAATCTGGAAAATAAAACGTTTTATAATGTTTGAGAATTCAATTTAATTCGAGTTCCGGGTATATAATTATGTATACCTCTGTATTTTGATGAATTGGTAGGAATAATATGGACAATTCCGGAATTACTATCCATTTTATGGCTTCTAGATTTTGAAGGTTTATTTCACCTTCAAGTATGTCTTTTTTCTCAAAGGAAGAAAGTATAAGAAAACGAATCAGTCCACGAAAACGATTTTCGAAATAATTATCTGCTCGCAGCAAGATAAGATTGTTTATCCCATTCCAATAATTAAAGTATTCATGGCTTCCTTTGAGATATTCGGGTTTATTTTGAAAATAAAACAGAATACATTCGCCTTTCCATTTTGGATCTTTTAACACATTCAAATTGTAGTTTGCTTCTTTATCCAAAAGTTGCTGAATTGTGAAATTGTTGAGGAAAGTTAATTGGTTTAAATAAATTGGATGATTAAAAGTGGTTTCAAGGTTTTCTGAATGAATGCTGTCGAATGTTATTCTAAGCCGACAGGAAGAGGGATTTATTTCTTTAAAGATAGAATGGATTTTGGGATTTGTTAAAGTTCCAAAATCTTTTGCACTCAAACTGTAAAAGTTTTGAATCAAGAGAAATGTTTTCAGGGCCCACATTTTTTTAAAACACATGTACCTATATTGTATGTACATGTACTGATATGTTTCTACGTTTTCTGACGATTATATGTTGGAAATTCAACGGCGCAATACACTATCGTCTAATAAAATAACGATGAAAATAAAGCAGACGAATGGAAATGCTCAATCCATATTAAAGCTTAAATTGGAAATTAAATATTTACACATTAAACTAACAGATAGATTATTGTGTCCCAATTCCTTCTATTCTTCCTTTCGGCTGAGACTTATACAAACAAAACTAAAAAGGAACACTAATATTATGGCTAGCAAAGGATCTGAACCTTGGCGAATAAATATTTTCATTACATTCTCTTAATGAGATTTTATTCCAATAAAAATTTATTTTGCTTTTATCATAGGAAAGCAGTAAATCGTCGTTTTTATTTTTAAGTGTTAAATTTATTAATGACAAATTATCCAGAATTATACTTTATATTTTCAAAATATTTAGAAAGATCGGTATTATTCAACCCTCTAGTGACATTTTTTAAATTCGGAAAATTCTCTTTTACACTTTCTTTCTCAAAGGTGAAGACGGGGCTGAAATTGAAATCAAGGTGGAGCTCTTCAAGTGTTTCCAAATAAGGAAATATCAACAAATTTTCTCCATATTTGGGCAAACTCATTGAAAGAGACAATTGTTTTAATGTAGTACACTGATGTTCTAAACATTTCCGAATATTTTCAAAATTTACTTTTAGTGGTTTCATATCCTCAACAAAATCCAACTCAAGTCGAACCAATGGAAGTTGAAAGTTTCCCAACTTATCATAAATTTCTTGAGCATCATCCAAAAAAAGTAGCGACAATGATTTCAATTTTTGAAAAATATTGGGTTTTTCGTTAATGCATTTTAAAGTCAAGGTGTGAGTCAAGTTTCCACTGATAGGTGTTTTGTCTAAATGATGGCTAATTCTAAGCTCTTCAACATTTTCAAGTATTTTTGCAATTGCACAGAATATTTTGATAAATTTTGGGTCTTTGGCATCTTCCAAGTTTTCTGGGCGTATCATGAAAAGGCTGCCTATCTTTAAATTCTTTATGGGTAAAGGCTCAACTTCAATTTTTGAAAGGGCACCATCAAAAATTATCAACTCGCATATTTCAAACTCTTCAAGGACCTCCAATTTTGGAAGAGAATTTAACAGCAATGAAAGTTCTCTTGGTTCCGAAATAAACATTTCAAGTCTCAAAAATTTCAAATGTTCTCCAACATTTGGGGAAGTAATTGTGTCAAACATGTCCTTCAACATTGGATAACGTATGCGCCGCAAATAATATTTTCTTGTCAATGGATTTCTATAAAGTTTGGGATGGGAAATTAGGCAATCTCTTGTTGTTGCTTGAATTGAGAAGTTTACAAATGGGAAGAGTGGATTTGTTAAAAGTGATTTACGTTGGGCATAATCATTTAAGCGGGATTGGAGACAGCGAAGAGATAAAAGTTTTGAAGGTTGTTGCCTCCAAGTTATGAAATAGTTCCAAGTTTGGCAAACAAGTCGAAGTTCTCTCATTCTGTATTTTTGCCGTGAATTGTGCCGTAGGTGGAAATCCAGTATTTTGTCCAGGAGCTGAAAGCAAAACTCCAAAATTATGAGATTTTTTCATTTATTACATTGTTTAAGCAAAAATAACATAAAATATTTTTAATGCGTGGCTTACATGTGATATCTTAAATACGTTTTCGGCAGAGGATCCCGACATTTTTTAATTTAAAGAAGTTATTTTAACCACAGAAACGGGGCTCTATATTAGCTTTTATGTGTTGATTTGAATTGTTTTTTAAGTTAAATATTTCAATAAGGTGCAGTTTTGATATGCATGAATTTGGGAATGAGAATGAAAATTGAGATAACCCCATTTTATCTACCTATCACATTATTATCTTATCATTTGAATTATGATTAATAATAATAAATCCCAAGTCCCAAATCTAAATTGGAATAGAATGCAAGACAAGAAGTTGGCTGTTCTAAGGTTTGTTAATCCTGTCCACAAAGGGGATTTTGACCAAAATTATTGAAAAAATTCCCCTGACTTATTTTTAATGATATTTTTCTATATTATGAACCCCTACGGCCCAAATAAGGTAATTTTTTATTTTTAGGTGACCACACCCCCTTGTGGGGGTTTAATTTTTTTGTTGGATTTTTGACATTCTGAGATATAGGAATTGTTTTATGGGCGATTCTAAGGTGATCCTGAAATTTTGAGTCAAATTGCCAAATAATTGGTGAAGTTATAGCCGGTTGAAGATCAGAAAACGGCTAATTTCGGTCAAAAACGGCTTTTTTGAATTAAAATATCTGAAAATGGGCAAATGCTCTGACCAGCACAATATTATTTCCAGTTATTGGGTACCTTTGGCAATATAATGCTTGAGAAATTAGGACAGTCGGGTAAAACACTAAGGAGTTATCAATTCTCAAACATTTCAGTACCCCTTCTCATATGCTAATTCGTATAAATCCTTACAGTCTCACATTACCTGAAAATATGGGGCATTGTCAGAAAGATCTTGCTACATATAGGTAGAAAAAGAAAATGTATGGTTTATGGGGTTTAGTTTTCAATAATTTTGTTCAAAATCCCCTTTGTGCAATGCTACCAATGATAAGGCCGACTAGTACAAATCAGAGATGTTCAGGGAGAGTCTCCCTATTTCTCCCTCGTTCTCCCGTCTCACAAAATTTTCTCCCTTCTCCCGGGGAGAAGTCTCCCGAGTTAAATAAATTCTCCCTTTTCCCGAGTACAAGTCTCCCGAGTTCAAAAAGTTCTCCCTTCTAGCTGGGAGAATTCTCCCGAGGGAGAAAAATGTCTCCCTTCTCCCGAGGAGAAATCTCCCGAGTTAAAAATTTCTCCCTTCTCCCTGGGAGAAGTCTCCCGAGTTCAAAAAGTTCTCCCTTCTCCCGGGGAGAATTTTCCCGAAGGAGAAAAATGTCTCCCTTCTCCCGGGGAGAATTCTCTCGAGGGAGAAAAATGTCTCCCTTCTCCCGAGGAGAAGTCTCCCGAGTTCAAAAAGTTCTCCCTTCTCCCGGGGAGAAGTCTCCCGACCTAAAAATTCATCTCCCTTCTCTCGGGGAGGCATTTTTCTCCCTCGGAAAAACCTGAACATCACTGGTGCAAATATAAGTTGATGCACTATTTAGTTGCATGTTTAGTTCTTAAATTGCAAGCAAAATGAAAATTTTTGTGATTTTTATATTATTGAACAGTGTTGCTTTTGGCAACTTTTCTCTTTCATCTGATCCAAGTGAGAATTCTATCAGAAAAACGCCACATAAAAAACAGTCGGAATTATTCACCTGGGAAAACATAGTGAATACCGCTATCACATACGTAGAAAATTTCACGCCTGAGAGGGGCTTAGGTACTTTGCAAAATATTATTAATGCTCTAAGAGGTAAGTCTTTTATAAACACAAGATTTCAAAGGTTGTTTAAAAAACAAAAGGTTGAGGTCTTATTAAATGATTAAAAATATATACAAAAGGCGATTTTTTAAAAATGGGACACTTTCGCGTCCTTATAACTCCGCCCCATTTAAAATTTTGGTAAATGTTTTTTTATTGGCTAGTCAAGCGTCCATCTGAGATTGTCTCAGAAAAGTTTCAAATTTCTAACTTCAAAATTGTGACCTCAGCAGGT
>JAQIXN010002062.1:0-13612 GCA_034698145.1 Proisotoma minuta
AGCACTTCCTGTCCTTCCCATTGTTTTGGAGGTTAATAGCAAATAATGAATTTTAGTGGATTTACATATGCTGCATTTTATATAATTTAAGATCTTTTTCAACTCACCATTTTCGACCTTTTTTCAAGATATCCAGTAATTCGTACATTATCGTCCCCATCATCCCCCCGACCTCGGGAAAGGGACATTGAGATGGAATCATTAGTACTCGTCTTACGATTTGTACCCGTGGGAAAAAATGCTTTATGTAAACTGAGTGTGGAGCTTGACAGAAAAGAAGATCGTTTTAGCGAATCATTATTTTGTCTCTTGTTGTTAATATTATTACTCAAAGAGTTTACACTTGGTCTATTTTTTCGCATTTTAACTTCAAAAACGCTCTCGTCACTATTACAAGATGAGTTTGTGTTTGTAAAGACTTTTCCCTTGTTGTCTCTCATTTCATGTGAACTTGTTGCATCAGCTCCATTATCATTTGATTTGAATAGAGAAGTTTGTTCTGGTTTTGCTGACATTTTTAGTCGTGATGTGTTATTGTTTTCGGTGGAAAATGTAGATGATGTTGAATTTGAAGAATCGTTTGTTGGGCAGGGACTAGTAGAACTCGTGTTAAATCCATTATCCTCTTTGTCTCTAATTTCTGCAAAAGAAGAGTTGACACTCCCAAGACTATGACCATTATTATCTTGACAAACATTTTCAGTTTCAGATTTTTTAATCCGTGACCGAAACCTGTGATTTTCTCCCTTGTCCATTTTTTTCTCGATTTATAAACGATTGATGATTCCGAAATAATATACCAGCACTAAAGCTAAAGAATGGGAAACTTCACGAAATGATTTCACACTTTGTATGCACAAAAATATATATCTTTTTTCTTACATTTCACGGTAACATTTTATAAAAAATCCAAACAGTTGCGGAACACCTTTTACATCTGCCAAAACTTTGGAAATGAATGCTTTGAGGGATGCTTTTTCGATTTTCGTCACTTGTGTTGTTTTGCTGTTTGGAATATTTAGTAGTTATATATTGATGATACGTTTCATGATGTGATTATTGCCATAAACTCTCCCAAATCTGTATTGTTTTTCTTATTGAGTATCGCCTCACGCCTGCTAATTGTTCATTTAATCTCAATAATTCCCAATCCATTGTCTTTAACCATTAGTGTTGAATATTTGATGAATATTCAAACACACTCAGCACGTCGTAATCATGCATTGTTCTAATTGGAGTTAATCAGTGCCCCACGAACTTTGTCTGCATGCAAATCGCACGCGTCTTAAAAATCTTGAATCTAGTACGTGTTTTCAGAAAAACCGAACTCTTGTAAAAATATATACGACACTGTAGCACTTAACAAGATGTCTTAAAATTAACAATTATATGTGGTTTATGTGACACTGACTTTGGTTACATGTAACCAGAAATATCTAAAGTTTAGGAAGAAGCTTGAATCAAAACTGAATTGAAAGGTTGGGATAAATAGCCACAGTTATGAGGCTTCACGCACGATGAGGATCAGGGGATATGCAGAAAGTTTGCGAATGCGAATTGATGTTAATCCCTCATCATTCTCAAAAAACTTCCTACTTTTGCCCATAATTGTATACAGATGCTATAAAGTAAATTTATTTCTAATCCCTGTCCGTTCGTCCTTTTTCAAGCTCCTAGATTTTACAAGTGATTTGGTTTTTATAATGCACAAAATCCAAATAATTCAATGCGTCAACAACTCTGCTGTGGTTAGGTGTGGTTGAGCTTATTTAGTCAATAGAATATAATTTTATTAAGTAGTTAATATACGATTATACATAATGCCTTGCAAATTCACTGTAAACCAGCAAAAGAGAATTAAATTATGCAAAGCAACGTGTTGATGTTATTAACTATGTATTTAGCTGCATGCAGTTAGCTTATGTTCGGGTTTTGTTTACCAAAAGAGAAACTGTTCTGAATTAAAAATTCTAATTAATTATGGGACGAGATCACAGTTTAATAAAACTATAATGTTTTGCAAATGTTAATTGACAATTTATTCAGTTTACATATGACATACATGTATCAATAATGTTAATAGATATAGAGTATTGACTAGAATAAGTAAACAAAATAATGATTTTCCATTATTTTTATAAACCCGTGAGATTATCTATACTCCAAATCAATTATAATTAGGCAGTATTTCATGACTAAGTACAGCTTTTAAAAATAAAAATGTTTCAACTGTTTTCACTATGTACAGAAGAAGGTTTAGGTTGTCTTAAATTTGTCTCGTCTTGATTAGCATCACTATTATTATGCAATGTTGTTTCATCACTCGTTGTACGTGCTTCATTATTGTTGCTACTGCTAATAATAACATTGTTTTCTTGCATTTCTGAATTATTCCCTGGTACGGAATTATCAATGCTGTCAATGTCAATTTTTGTAGAGGTTTGAGTTGTGATTGTTGTTGGGAATAAGTCTTCGTATCTGGGTGGAAGGTCTTTCTCTACCGCAAATCTGGAGCATTGACTTTGTACAATGAAATTGGGGAAATAAATTTCTCCTGAATTTTGCACCCGATTACTTCTAGGTCGGCCGTGAGTAGACGATATTGTCCAAATACTGGATCTCGGGGAGTCTAACGAAGAATTATTTGGGGGTAATGGAGTTCCTACACATTTTGCACAACAAAACCTTAAAATTACTCCTAAAATCATGACACAAATTACTGTTAAAACTATCAATAAAATTGTACTAGTTGGACCAATTCCTATATCTTGGTTATGATAATTATGCATGTCAACAGGTTTAAGAACAGGGTGATATTTTTCTTTTGCTTGAAGATTGAGAGAAGAAAACGGATCAAATCCTTTGTTTATAGAATTTCCTGAGCATGTTTGTCCTTCTTCATCTTGTCCTATTGTTGAAATTTCAAAGTCGGAGGAAACTGAAGCACAATGCATTATTCCATCGCAGAATAAATCGGAAAATATACATTGACCAGTCAAAGGTTTTGAACTGAATCCGATTTTAACCCCATTATCTTCATTTGTTGGCAATTCTTGGAATTTAGTGGAACAGCTTCTATAGCTTAGGGATTCAAACTTCTGAATGTCACTGCAATCTAAAAGATGTATTGATTTAAAATCTTTGAATTTTTCACGCTTCAAAATAAAATAATATATTTATATAAATGCCAATACCTCTAAATGCTGTGAAAGCAATGGCAAGAGAAAATTGTCTACCCAAAGTATTTGATTGATAGCGATGATTTAACCAGACCCATTTAAAATTTGAAGATTCAGTTAATATTTTGGCAAACTGAAGTTCAATTGTGATTGAATTGGTTTTGCTAACATAAAGTCTATCTCCAACAAGTCCAATTGGATGAGTTGATTTGTCTGTAAAGTTGGCTTCCCCACACACTTCCAATACTTGTTCCTTTTCTTCAAAAACCTGGTAAATTTGAAAACAAATGGTAAATTTTTGTTTCTCTGATAATTTTAATTTAAGATTAATCTATATTCACTTGTATAGAATCGATACACGGGGTCAATCCACTTTCTTCCAAATCTTGTTGCAACTTTTCATTTAGACCTATTCCAAGACGAAGCTGTTGAATGACCATCATAATCTTGAATTCTTCCGGTGCTTGAATAATCATTCTGCTTTCTCTCCATTTATCCTTTTCTATCATAAACTGAGGAGCATAGGCCGTCACTTGATTCTCCATTAATGGCACAATGACAGAGAAATTTGGGAAATCTTCCAGACGGACAACACTTGGTTCTGATGTTATCGATGCTATTCGTTCAAATTCAAAACACATATAGAGCTACCGGTTAACTACATAAATTTTTTAGTGTACTTACGTCCAAATTTAATTGCAGTGGCTACATGTCCAAAAAACAAGGACAATATAGTAATTCTAATCAACGAAACACAAACAATAATTTTCCTATATATTAGTTCCATACTGGATCAAAGCACTTTACTCTTGGCAATTTAGCAATATGCAAAACTATATATGATCTCTGGGTCCATGCAATCGTTTCACAAAAACCGAATCTGCATCACAATCGCAACCGAGTTCAGTTCTTCAAAGTCAACACACAACTTCAATGCCACCAACGTCACATTAAACGAACAAAGATCCAGTTTCAGCCGAAGCGTGACAAAAATTATTTGAGTATGATGATGTTTTGAGATTAATATTCTGCAAAAAGCATATTTGAAGGTATTGGTTCACTGCTGTAAAATCCATAAATTTTTTTAGTAGCTTGAATTTCCTTTAGCACTTATCCGTTTTGCAATAAATCTACCAAAATATATTCCGCCTGGTGACTTTTGAGCGTGGTTATGAATATTTATATATTATTTTCATACGTAGACAAAAATCCCTACAGAGTCGTTCACTGTAATTTTATTAGTAATGGAGAGTTTATGAATAAGTAAAAGTAAAGAAAACTTTAGAAAAAATTAGCAAGTACAATTAAAAGCATCTGCTATTACAGATACTGTTAACAAATTTGGTTGCAAATAAATACGAAAATTGCGTGACTTGTGTATAGTAATGAAGGTCATGGATAAATCACTAGTAGATTGAATATTTAAAACTATAATCACTCCAAAAACGACTCAAACTTGCATCAAGTGCACTATCCGTAAAACTTGCCAATCTGAGTTCCATTTCAAGAATGGGCATAAAAAGAACACTTTACAGCAAACCACAAAATTTTTGCAACGCAACTCTTTGTTTGTGCTATACTTTAACTTTAATTTGATTTACTAGTGATTGTGTAAAAAGGTGCAAAATGACTGAGAGGATGATAATGAGCACTGAATGTCACCAAAGGAAATTTATGAGCACTATACGAACCTTTTAGGCTATCGTTCGTTTAACAATTAGTTTGGCTTTGAGAATTAAACGTGAGAGATGAAGTAACGCTTTGCATTGAATGTTGTTTGCTTAACCCAACTTCAGCTTCACGTTCTGCAATTATTATGAGAAGCAATAAAAAGGTTGATGCAGATGTATAAAAACCGAGATGAATGCAAATTTTCACAAGGGACTGGGTTAATAAATAAGCTTTGGATTATAAACAATATGCAATATTATTGTCATAATATTTTTTGCTAGAAACTATTGGATGAATTATTCATAATAATTCCACGAGAGATTGGAATCATTAGTTGATATTCAATACTTTTAGCTTTGGTTTATTGTATCTAAAATAAACTCGAGTGCAATGCCGTCAGCAAATTTGCACATCAAACATGTCTTTCAAGGCAATATTTTGGCAGTATTTTTGTTTGCTGGATTTGAAGGTTGCTTGCTGTACATGTAATTGCCCTTAAAACTTGAGCATTAAATGTATTTAATTTTAGTTCTTCGTCTAACATGTTAAACCAACATTTAAAGAGCGTGCTAAAAAAGGCAAACCTTTCGTGATGTGATCAAAAAAATCTCCGGTTTAATAATGTTAGGAAAAGGAGAGAAAAAATTATGTAATCATGGGACGTCTTGCGTGCATTATGCAACAATTTTTTGGACATTTCCAGCAAGTGAAACATGAATTACTCGTGTCTTTAATTTTTCTTCGTCTTTTCTATTAGAAAATAAGTATAATATTGCATCAGTTGAAGCCTACAATTACTTATTACCATATCGTGCTCCTATCATTTGAGTCCAAAAATAATTGGATAAAAATTATCTTTGAAATGCGGTTTGTACGTTTATCATAAAGAGAGATGGTGGATTAAAATATATAATTTGTAGCTTATTTGTTAATGAAACTCTATTCGTCCTTGGATAGGTATTTATTTTCGATTTTTGCACAGGTTGTGGTTTCTTACAAACAATGAAATATGGAATAGCTCAAGCCAAACTAAATGATCGTGTATCAATTTAGACCTTCAGCGACAGGACAAAAGGTCTAAAAATATTATGCGGTCCTCCGAATCTCATTAGAGCTAATTAATTATGTTTATCAAAAAATAAAAGTTACTCAAGTTGTAATTTGTTTGATATTAACATTTGGAAGCTTTATTTATTTTAACGCTCTTGACCGTCTATTTTTATAAAACATCATCGAATTACAAAAACATGGAAAAGTGACATAATAATTATACTACATTTGTACTATTACTTTTAAGATTATATTATGGCTTTCTAAAAATTAGCTAAATAGAAAATCAGAAACTCTAGCAAAATAAATATTTCCTTGATTAATTGGTTGCGTGTTTTCAAATGTAAGTATAATCTCATCACAGTCTGCGTTAAATTAAATTGAACATGAATTTATAAAAGTCAAAATAAACTTTAAAATAAAACAATACTAAATAAAGGTCAGTCAGTCTAAAATAGTAAAAAAAACTACACTTTTCCGTTGGGGAAAAGACTATCGTAGGTTGGAGGAGGCTCATAAGCCACTTTAGGATAAGCTGGAGGAGCACCTTCGTCTCCTGTATTAATTGGCATTATTATACTAATTTGTGGATGAGATCTACCACTAGAATCGTTAATATTATTATTATTATTTGTCATTGTGGCAGTGCGATTGGTTGCACTTCTGCTCCTTCTTCTTGGTCTTGTGTTACTCAAAGCTTGGGCTGCACTTCGTCGCTCTTGACACTTGCTGACAAACGCAAATAAAATTGTTCCAAGGAGCATAATTATGAGACATGTGCAAATTATATAAATGGTCGTTGTGGTATGTTGTTCTAATTCTGATGCTGAATTTGTTTTGGGGTTGAATTTGTAGACATAATTGTAATGATTATCAGTTGGACTTGGTGCGACTCCTCTGCCAAAAATTCCCCCATTGCTACCCCCAAATGCATTTGGTGACCTTGGAGGATAGTATGGATTGTAATTGTCTGGAATCCCATCGTTATTTATTTCGGATCCGGATCGTGAAGAGTCAAAAGGTCCAAAAAATATGCGATTAAAAGGACTTCTGGATCTAGGAGTAGATGAAGTTGTAGGAGAACTTCCCCATGGCCAGTCCCAATTTTCCCAAGCATATAGAGGATTGTTTATTCTTCCACTACGATTACTTGTAGAGTTAGTGTCTAAAGTATTGTTACTTGCAAAAATTCCCGACTCTGTGCTCGTGCTTATATTATCACTTGAGGAAAGATCATCATCCCCAATTATCGAGGTAGAGTTTGCACCTCTTGAAAGATTTCTGTGAAACATTCCTCTAACTCTTGCAACTTGTTTTAAAAACTTTTGATAAGCGTCGTTCCAGGAATTAGTGTCCAGGAAGGTGAAAGTTGTGGTTGCGTTGCTTGGCTTGTACGAATTGAGGTTTGCAGAGGATCCCAAATTGTTCATATACTCTGAAACAAACAACAAACTCCAATTATATGGATGCATTTATGCACTAAAATAGCACTAATTATACTGTACGTCATTCCATGCAAATTTAACTTGAACTTACTATTATGTAAATATTTTAAATAAACTATCTGTTTTTTTTCTTAATAATTTTTCATGAGATTTTTATAGTTGTATGTATTTATTTATCTGTCTAATGACTTACCAAAAAACTTTCCACTAATTCCAGTGTTGTTAGTTCCATTAGTTCTTTTGTCATCATCCTGTTCAGCTAAAGTCGGACTGGATTGTGTAATTGTTATAATAAGAAGTAGCCACACTAAGCAGTGGGATTTTACTAATCTTGATTTACACCTTCTCAAAGAAATTTGACTGATTATATTAATACTTGACAAGCAATTCCTTCTTCTAATTGTGTCTATGTCTGTAGCCATTCTGACCACACTTTTTTGCTTTCTCCAAACTAAACGTATCAAACGTCGGGTACTCTACCCAAATTCTTGGAAGTGAAATAAACACTCAATCTTTATAACTCTGTTCTTCTTGATAATGATGATGACGAAATGATAATGAGTCAGGCATGTATATAACTCATTCACTTCTTTTTTTCTTGTGATTGAGGACTTGGGTTGATGATGGTGGCAGAAAATCGTTAGAGCGTTGGTTCCTTTGTCTAAATCTAAACTAATTCTTGTTTTTGTACAAGTGTAAGGCTGGTAGTGGCACAAAGGTTTAAGGATCTTTACAATCGCCTACACCTTAATTCCGTTGCATGCGTTTAAACAAAATCTGTATTTGTACAATGCAACTGTGCTATATATCCATAAAGAACGCACTATAAAATCCTGACTTGGCTAAACTCACCTACATTTGCTGTCTTATTAATGCTATATCACATATTTTACAGCCCTTTACCTTCCTTTGATTCTAACCAAACTAAAACAACCTTTTTGCTTTGCTCCAAGCTATTAGAGCTTTCTGTACTGCGTTAATAGGTCCAACAAACAAATAGCGTGATGTAGCATGCAGGAGATTGTTGGAAAGAAAAACAAGGATCTATGTAATACAATGTATGTAGGTTGTTGATGTGTATATTTAGAGGAGATGAATTGCATGAACTATGTAAACTTCGACAAACAAACCCTTGGCTGGCTAGTCAAACCAAAAGTCTCCAAAAACTTAATTGTATCCTGCAGACAGCAGAGGTAACCATGTTTTATAGCCCTCTGTTATAAACGGTAGGGTCCAACCGAGGCTCAGACAGACGCCACGTTTGTGTCCACATTTATTTCAGACAAATTATCGCAAATGACGCTACATTTAAATATCCTCATGAAAGATAATGAGACCGAGTCTAGGTTTTAATAATTTAGTAGATCATCTTCCAGATTGTTTTTCAAGGCTTTGACTCTTGACCAAAAGTCGTAAAAAATATTTTTGTACCATTTACGCATGCAATGTGTATACATACATATGTAAATTATTAATTACACTCACTGTTACCGACCAATGGAACGTGAAATGCGTAAACATATTGCAGAATCTACAATCGTCTCATGGAAAACTTTATTTGTACTATAATGACCCAGTGAAGAATTAAATTAAGTGACACATACAAATTACCCAATGTTGAAACTTTGCATGTTATGAGAATTGAGTAACAATTCATGCAGTGCTGTAGGAATTGCAAACTTGGTGGTAGCTGTTTTATAAATGACAGGTGCTTAACGTTTGCATGTTGCTACAAGACGAAATTTTTGCGACAACATAATTTAAGGCAATACCAACAATGACAAATGGAAACCGTTAACTTTGTTCGGTTCGATAGTTGGAAGGATGTGCTACGTCAATATAATACAACGTTTCAGAAGAAAGAAAGCAGATGAATCATAAGCCATGAACGATGTGTTAATAAACCATGCAGAAGGTACCGGCAACCGGATGTTAATTGAAAATATCATGTATGAATATCCTGATATTTCACTGGACAAAAATCTTTCCTGAAACAAAGTCAAAACAAAGTGTAGTTTGACAATAACAAAAACAGTTGTATACAAAGTCCAAAACATTTGTTGATTGCTTTGGCTAATTTCAACTAATGTCAACCACTTAATACTTTCATGCAAACATAAATAATGAATGTGTTTGCAAATAACTTAATCTTACTTGAGGCTTTATTATTATACTACTACATAGTTATTGTTGATTTCAATTGTAATTTGCAATATTTATGAAATATTTAATCCCCTTTATTTTGCAGCAAAATTATTATTTGTTGTAGGTACGTGTTTATAGAAAAATACGCCCTTCTGCAGTGCACTATGAGAATTGTTAATGAATTAGTAAAAAAATGCTTGTTGTTTAGTACTTGTGATTTTTCATGAGAACTTTTCCTAAAATAATGCTCATCGTAAGAATCAATAGAACGTAAGGGCATAGATATTAGTTCGCAACCTTACGCCTTATCCCCTATGCAATCGCAGTCTACTTTACTTTCTTAAACCCTGTAATTACGATTATGACAGAAATTATTATTATTTTCATAGATGTTACGCAGTTCTCAACAGTTCACTTCAGTTTGCATCAAATTTTCTTGTCGTAATGGTTGATTTGCCATTATAATTTGAAATCTCATAACATTTTCCCAACAAACTGAAAATGTTTAGGGTTCTGAATATCTGTGGAATAAGGGTTGGTGCAGAAGCTACATTGTTACATAACAAATAATAGTGCATGGTTTTGTGTGATAAAGTAGCGTTAAAATGATTTGGATATTAGTGGGTGTGGTAATTTTCACAAGTTTACTGCACGATGGACAAACATTCGTATATGGACGTAATAAAAAATAGACACGCAGATTTAATTGAAAAAAGTTAAATATTAATCAATCTCGTTTTTATTATTTTTGCAGCCTCAATAATTTCTTTGACAAAGTACAACAAAGATTTTCATGGACCGACAATTTTTAACCCTGAATCTGGACGTTACATTCATCTGGAGGATTATCCAAATTTCTCAGTGACAATTCCCCTGGCTCCAGACAATGCTACCACAACATCCAACCAGATTTTCATTTCTCGAAGAATTTCAGGACCTGGGGAATTTTTAGTGGTGGCTCCTGAAGGACATGGCGTAATTGCAGTCATTCAAAGCATGCGTCTGCGAACCGCAAAAAACGGAGGCTGTACCGATTTTATTCAGGTTTTATTTTTTGCACTAATGAAAGTGTTTTCATTTTTTTCTATTTTAAAATAATTTTTAATTAAGTACGGAAGTTTATTGTTGGTAAAACATGAAAAGTCGTAAAAATATTGCACAACTAAACAAAAGAATCTCTGCATTTAATGAGAGTGGTTTATATCTAGTTTTGCAATATAATAATCTAAAGTCGAGCAATTAATTCCCTTTTACTTATACTTAAGGGATGCTCCCCTTCCTGCTTTGATTTTTATTGTTGCATTGTCTGCAATCTTCGTGACTTACTCTTGATTTTAATGGCATTTAATAAGCAAATGTTTTGTTATTGTTCTCATAGTTTGGGGAGGTAAATAGTGGAGTTGAGACAACCGGAACTTGTGGGGAAGTAGAAAATGGGGACGGAAATTTTAGTCCCGAGTCTCTCTTGGGACCTCGAGTCTTTCTCAGTCATTCTTCAAAGCTCAAAGTGCTCTTTTACCACGGCTTCATTTGGGGACTCGTACGGGACTTTAACTTTGATCTTTTAGACCCCAGTCGAAATCCAGAACTAAGAGTAGAAATTGTTTTTACTGCTTACAAAAGTATGTTTTGCAAATAAACCAATTTTAAGTTTTTGGGTAATCAATTTATAACTCTGTTAATTTAGATTGCGAGGTTCAGGATTTTGGGGGCATTTCTCCTCTAATACCTGCCTACAGACCTTGTGGAAATCTGGGAAGCAAAACTTGCATCCGAACCGAATTGTTTTGTGATAGAACCATTAATTGTGGTTTTGAGGACAATTTTGGGGCAGACGAACAAGTCTCAACTTGCCTCCCTCATTTACTCAATTTCCTAATTCCACAAGTATTTCCTGCAGCAAGGGGACCACTTTGGGGAGAAAGCGAAGTGGAAACTCATATTGCCCCAACTGAAATCCCAAGCATACAAAGTCCTCCCTCGACGACGATCCCAACCACAACCACACCCCCTTCAACGACCACTACTTTCACCACAAGCACTACGACCACACCTCCAACCACACCCTCAACTACAACAACAACCACAACGACAACAAATGCTCCAGTTACAACAACGACTACAACCCAAAGATCTACTACCACCGAGCAAATAATTACCACAAAATTCACAACCCCTGTGCCATTTACCCGAACACTGTTATCGTCGAGAACTCTTCTCCGAGAACGCGTTATTAATTTACCAAATATTGCAGCCATAAGCAAATCATTCGTCCAAAAGCCAGCAGCAGACATAATAAAACTACCCTTGGAATTTGAGCAAACAACTTCCCCCAACATTGAACCCGAAGAAAAGGGTCAAGAGGAAGAAAATAAAGAAGAAGCCACTTCCGAGACAAAACCAGTTATAAATATGACATTCACGAGCAGTGACAACAAATTAATTGTCGATGAAGGTGAAGGACGAGTTGAGACTCTGGAATTGGAGGAGGGACCAAATGACGTCAACAACACGCGTCTCCAGGATTTGGATCAACTACAGACATCTCCAGAAAAATCCGAATCCTATCAACAAACTTCTATTACGTTATGGATTATATTTGTCTTGTTAGTTCTCATTGCAGCTATTTTGATGATGCGTATTTACTGTTGTCGCAATAGAATAATTTGGATCCCAAATCCTAGAGCTTTAAAAAGTCGAAGGAAGAAGAAGAGAGAATTGTCTGTTTACACAAATGCAAATCAGTTTCCTCAAGTTCATCGCAGTAGCAGTCTCAACTCGAAATCAAACACTATGAAAAGCACACGCTCGACTAAAAGTACCCCTCCCCCTTACGACGAGATATTCTTCCCAAAAAGTAGTCTACAAGATGCAGATGTAATCCCTTAATTTAAATTTTGCAAAACTTGGAATCCTTTCGTATTCTAAAAATGATATTTTTTTTACCAAACACTGAAATGTATACATAAACTATGTTTTAAATACATAATTTGTATGATAAATCCAAACCATCAGGTAAATCCAAAACGTGAGACCTTTGCTGTCCTATTTTACTTGCAGAAACACTTTCTCACACGTTCTTCAAAGTTTTGTATCACTTTTCTGCTACTTTGCATTCGTCAAGTTTCTTCCTGTTTACAAATCCATAAATTATACATAGTTCATGCAAGTTTGTAATTCTGAGGCCAAATTAAATATTACGGCATTATATTTACGGAAGCATATTATACAACACTCTCGCCATATTTTCAGCATTTGGATTTGGGATTGACACATTTTTATAGCTGAAAAAAAGGAAATCGCTTCCAATTCACGCCAGTCTCGTCCAGTTTCCTTCAATTTTCTGGTTACGAAAGGAAGAAACCATTTGCCGATCGAAGGTCCGTGATTCGCTTTATGCATTTACGCAGTACATTTCACCACAAGTCAAACAGATCCAGAATTAAACTATGTACCTAATTAATAATCCCAATAAAATGTTATGCAGACGGATATACTTACAAATGCATAAAGCAAATGTATGATGATTCAAAGCAATTAAATTAATTTTTTGACTATTATTAATAAGTCATTATTTAACGGATTTTCTGTTTGATTGCTAAATCTCCAATTCATGAAAAATATTATTTGTAACTTACTTGCTTTACATAAGCTTGTACACGAATGAAAAAAATAAATATTTAATATTTAATCGCATTATGAATGCTATTGATAATCTAATTGCAGGTAAAAGTTCAAGGTCCATGAAATATGCACATGGAATAACAAAACATGGCAGACATTTAATTAAAATATAAAACATTGATAGATGCCTTTTATTGTTTTTAGTAATTATTCAATATTTTACAGAGACCTCAGATTTAAATATTTAATTGGAGACTTAAATTGCTTATCAAGTTAACTAATGCTAAAAGACATACAAATTTTTTAACTGTTTTCTATCCTCATCTGGTAAAGCATAGACATTAAATCGTTGTTTATCTGCAGAAATTTTCCTCATCCTTTCCGGCAGATGAATAATACTTTGCAAAATTCCGGGATGAGCTTCACTCTCGTCGTCAGACTCTGGTTGATGCAACATGGGCAAATGAGAACAAACTTTGGGCTCGTCATCCCAACCGC
>JAQIXN010002063.1:0-13612 GCA_034698145.1 Proisotoma minuta
ATTTGAAAAAGTTTAGAGGTTTCTGAGAAAAACCGTGTACGGTTTGGCCAAAATACGCACTTTTTAGGGATTTGGACGCATGCACCACACCCCCAGAGAGGGTCACCATTTTTCGTTTCACAGTTTTGAGGTCACAAACACCCACCAAAAACGGAATAACAAAATTCAGTCTCTTAATACCCCCTCGTGGAAACGGCTGGATATTGGGCGTAGACTAACTCAGGAAGAGTGGACGTTTATGTACGGGAGCATTTTTTCTCCGGGAAGCCCGGCTCCACGCCACTCCACTGCTCACTTCACTCACACTTCTTTCGCTTTGTTCGCGTTTCATGCAAACATGTCATTTGCATGCACGTTTCTAAATTAGCGGCCAGAGGCCGCATGGTCTCCTAGTACGCATTTAAAGTTGCTTTGTCATTTAAAATGATGACCCCTTTTAAAGATCTAAACTTACAGATGGACAAGGGAAAGTCGTTTCACCCCTTTGTTATGCCGGTTTTAACCATTTATTATATTAGTACTTGAACGGCACTGAAATCAAATCGGGAATAAAGCAAAAACGCATATATTTTATAGAAAAAAAGTTTTATTTTATTTTCTTATGTTAAAAGCATTTAAAATCCTTTTCCTTCTCCAAAACTCATTGCCTCCGTTGCCAACATATTTCCATTTATTTACTTTCCCCAAAAAACAGAATTGATGCGATCCTGGTTGGAATTGGATTTGTGGCCATAATCTTCATGGCTCTCACCCTCTTCTCCCTCCAATCTGTTTGGGACTTCACTGGACTCGTCATTGGAACCTTCACCTTCATCCTCTTCGTCTCCGTTTTCGGAACCTTGGCTGTCTTCTTGAGAGGAACAATTCCCATCACCCATTTGATTGTGGCATCATTGGCAGCTGCCTATTTCGTCTTTGTCACCGTCCTCTCAATGCAGCGGATGCTTGTCCGAGAACACTTGAATGATATACGACCAGAGCAAAATTTTTATGTAAGTTTTTCTAATGTTTATTTCCAACATTGGCTATCTTTCAAAAAATTGAAATTTCAAAAAGTCTCATTCTCTCAATTGAGTAAATTGTGATAATGTCCATGTACTTTAACTAATTCAAAAATAATCAATAAATCCTCTGCATTAAAAAGTGTCTGGATTTTCAAATGCCAGACAAACAGCTCAATTTTTCCTCAAATATCAGAATTTCCTAAGATTCACAGAATTCTTACCCCGATCATTGTCTATATTTTCTAACAACTAACGATTTTTTAAAAAAATATTTAGGGCTAGACTTTAATAATTTATCTTTGAAATTTCTACATTTAGAAAACCCTTTGGTCATAATTATATTTGAAGATTCCTTAAATTCTTAAACTTTTAATGCTGTCCAAATCTCAAAGCATTTAAATGCCGAAAGCATTAGCATTCTAAAACCTTTGTCTGAAAATATTTCCCAAAAAGAATCAGAATTTTTTACAGTTTTAAACATAACATCTCATATTTCGCCTGAGATGTGCTTTTTCCACGAAACTTAACTATTCATAAAAAAGAAAAACCGAAACTAATCTTAAGTATATTTTCTAATTTGTCCTCTTTATTTGTGTTTTAGGCTGCTGTGAGTTTGTATGTGGACACTTTCTTCCCTTGCAAGTAAATATCTAAATCAAACCCAAATTGCAGAATCAAAAGGTATCTTACAAAATGCTAAATAATCCCATCATCTTTAGCAAAAACTCATTTTTCCGTTTAATTCTTTTTTTAAGCATATTATAAATGTTGAGTTGTGCTAACAATCATAAATTTTCGGTAAATTGGTGTTAAATCAAATAGTGCTTTTCATTTCTCGTTTCTAAAGTAATCGCTAACTGCAAAAATTTCATTTTAGTAGAAATTAATCAATAAAGTTTAATTTAAAAGGTGCTGAATAAAATTAAGATTAGAGTTTAAAAATTGGGGTGTATGAGTTGGGTTAAATGGATATACAAATTTAAATATTTAAATATGATATCTTCATCATAAAAACTAATTAAAATAAAATTATTTAGGAGAGTTTAAGTCATTTCTAATAAATAAATGATTCGATAACAATATCAATATCGATTGCATAATCAAAGAGTAACTTCTGCAAAAAATTACAACACTTTTAGCAAAAAAATATTTGACTCTTTAAAATTATGCAATTTTAGGTTATGCTGTGCTGACAATCAAAAATTCAAGTAAATGGGAGTATAATCCCAAATATTTACTTGCATTTAACAATTAACATTAATTAAATTGGCTAGCTGATGAATTTTCTGGATAAAATATTCACCATCAGTAGAAATGAAATAGATAAAGCTTTAGAATTGAAGTAGCATTCAAAATATAAAATTGTTGTGCATGAGTTGGGTTAAATGTGAATTAAATCGTTACAAAATTAATTAAAATTAAGCTTGAATTTAAATGATAACAAAAATAAACATGAAAAACTTGCAAAAACTAGTATTTTAAAATTATCTTTTAAAATTGTAATCATTTCTCTAATTAAATTTAGTACAATTCTGCTATCAATAGGTTTAACTTTATAATTTTGACTTTTGTAAAAGGTAAAATGTAGCAAAAGTGAAAACTTTATTTCCGGACACCTCCAACTTTCTCGGCTACAAAAAGCTTTACAACCTTCTTTAATTTAAAATTAAAAATCTGTATTTTCATGTTATTTTAAGTCATATTCACGAAATCCAATCAATTATGAAATTTATTATATGGTTAATGAATAAAAATTTAATCTTTGGGTTCTTTGAATATTTTGCTCTTTCATTGGCATCTACTTAAATAAATGACATCCAAAAACATAATAAACTCTTTATAAACAGATGTAATAATTTGGCCGTGCTAAATCATGCTTAATTTGACATTCTTAAATCTCTGACCTTTTTTGAAATCATTTTTCACCATAAGGACATGTCTCCATGACGCTTTCATTGTCAAATAGGCATATGAAACAGTAAAATGATTAATTTTTGAATTGTGTATAAAATTAGCTTTCGAATAAGACCCCATCAGCAAAAATGGTATTTTGCATTCCTTGGACATGCCCTGGACACATGACGTTGACGTTGGTGATGTTGTCCGATCATGTTCATTTTCAAGTTTGACTTTCGCTTTGATCTCAGTGATGTGCTTGTAAGATTTCATTCGTTTTTGTTTTTTTAGTCAAAAGTTGTCTTTCTGAGAGACAGAGACAGACAAACAGACAGGCAGGCAGACAGACAGGCAGGCAGGCAGGCAGACAGACAGAGACAGGCAGACAGACAGAAAGACATACAGACGGACATACAGACAGACAAGATGGTTACATAATCCTTGAATGGGGATAAAATTGTCATTTTTTGCATATTGAGTGCAATGCAAATGCAAATTCAAGACAAGTAAATTTTACCCTTAAAAAAGACAAAGGTTAAAAAAAATTGCATTAAGCACAATTTAATTAACTTTCCACTGAATTACTAAATTTAATTTGTTTACAAATATTTATTACGTTTGTTTATAAAAATTTAATGAAATTATTCCAAAATCCATGGCTATTAATCAATTGCATCATCTATGTCCTCATTAAATCCAACATTAAATTATATCTTAAGCAGGACACATTTAATTCGTCTCAAATTAATCAAGCGTCAACTCTTTCCGACGTTGGCTTCTCAATGTCCCAGTGAAGTTTCCTCTTCGACCTCCGTCTTCATTTTCCCCCATGGTTAAAGCCCGCATCCCATTACAATAATCCTCCTCGTCCTCATAATCCTCTTAAAAAATTTGTATAAAATTCTAAATTAAGTTAAATTGTCACTACTTTCCTACCATTCATGAATGTGTTAAACTTCAATCTCTGTCGATTCTGTTTTGTCATCTTGGACGGCATTCCCGGAAGAGCCAAAGTTCGACACTGGTTGCTACCCTTGATGGCGGGGTAGATCCCCGTCTCACCTTCGTCCTCAGAGAAAATTTCATACCCATATCCATCTTGGCCTTCTCCAAAGCGGCCCCGAACTGGACATAAGGAATGTGGAGACCACATTTTTGATTCTCAAAAAATATATATAAAATACTTACTATTTCTCCCTTGTCGATAGTCCACAGGCTGTCTTGGATTCATCCGTCCCCTTGGAGCCTGCACACTTTTTCGGCCTATCGCATCTTGTTCGTAATCCTCATCTTCTTCCTCAAATTCAAGAGCGCGTCTGCTTCTGGCGCCACCTAAAATGACAAAAATGACAAAACATGTTACAATTAATGATTGTTACAATTAGATCGTTTTGATATTTACATGATAAAACAGTACCATTTTGAATTGCCGCTCCTCTCCTACCAACCCTCTGCCTGTCTTCATAAAAGTCTCCCTCATCTTCCCCGTTAGCCTGAAACTCAAGAGCGCGTCTGTCTCTGGCGCCACCTAAAACATGTTACAATTAAAGATTGCCACTTAAAAGTAAGATTAAAATAGTACCATTTTGTATTGCTCTTCTACCAAAGTTTTGCGACTGCTCTAAAGAGTCTTCGTCGTCGCTATCTTCGAACCGTTGTCTCCTCGCCTGCCGCGGAAGAGACTGTGACCCATAGCCGTTGAAACAAATTCTTTTTGATCGCAAAGTTTCTAATTGCGCCTCAAAATTTTGAGCATTTATATTGTCCTCTATTTCCAGCATTCTCATGTTCTTCTGTGCGTCTGATTTGATTTGGACGAGTCTCACATTCGTTTCAGCATCAGTTGAGTAGCAATGTTTGAAAACGTCTGCTTTAATTTTTGTCATTCCTTCAAGATGATCAGTTTCAATCTTCCGCATTCCTTGAGTATGGGAATTTTCGCACTTAAAAATAAAGAACAAAAGTCAATTAGGATGAACAATCAGCAATTATCTTGTTCAACAAAGATTAATTATCATTAGGAAAATTATTTTTAGGATTTTTTATCAATAAAAAGTGGTCTTATTTGTTAAATTTGAACAGCAATTGCAAAAAATGCAAAAAAGCCGCCAGGTCTCAACTAACAAAACTAAATATCGTTTAAAGGTACTTACTTTTGCCATTTCGACAGCTCGTTTGCCCTCATTTTTGTTATAGCCAACGATCCCGCTGATAAGCGAAGACATCCCCATCACAGCACCCGCAGCCACCGCCATATCTGCTTTGACAAATTTTCAAATTTATATATTCGAAAAAGAAGTTTTTGAGATTTGAAGAGCAATGGAGGTTATATTGAGCTGGACAGAATAGAATTGAATTCTTTCTTTTTGAATCCTTTTTGATAGCCTTTATATATAAGTGCATTGCAATAAATAAATAAACCCCAAAATAACGGATAAACTCGTCCAATCCAATATTTATTGAAAAATATTGGTGTCCTCATTTTCTTTGATTTTTTTATATTTTTGACTAAACTCTGTCTTGGATTTGACAAGCACGTTTCAAAAGTAAATGAAATATAAAACTATATTTAAACGATACACCTTTTAATAAAACAATTTATGTATAGATTTATTATTGTCTTGTATTTTTTGAAATGAGGAAAATAGGAAAACTTTTTAACGGTCATTTATGAATCATGATCTGGCAAAAAGACATATTTAGTTACAACAAACATTGATAAGAAGTTTGTTAACTTTGCAAGCTTCAAAAATAAATAATTTACATAAGCATCGAACGCTAAAATGTTTACATAGAAAATATTGATTTAAAATAGAAAAGTCGTTGAAGCTTGAAAAATTGCTCATTTTCCTCTCGTCCTTTTCTATTGCTGGACTCAATTTATTGTTCAATTCCATTTTAAATTTATTTCCCCAATGGCAAAGTTAAACGTAGATTTGCCAATAAATTCCCCAAATGTTGTTTTGGTAAAAAATGGAATCTTTTTCGAAGCAATCAAAAATTTTGTCACTTCACCGACATTTGAGTTCTTTGGAGTTCTGTTTGTTTGCGGTTCCTTGAAATATCTTTTTAGGAACAAGAAATTTCCCACAATTTCAGGATGGGCCACATTTATCACTTCTAAAACAAAGGACATTTTTCTCAAAGTGCAGGTCCTAACCAATGCAATCATCAATTCAAGATTTGAAGGAAGAGATTTTGGAATCGAAAAGAAGAAGGTACTTTTCGAATTGATTGTTGTTAGTGGTTAAAATATATGTAATATTTAAATTGACAGGTAATGGAAGAACATGAAGGAGCCATGAAAAAGGAGGAGGAGGATTATAAAAAAAGAATGAGGGCAATTAGAGAGGATGTCTTGAACCACGTCCAACTAACAAATCAACGCTTCAACTCCACGCTTCCGGCTTACAAGAAATATGAGCCACTTAAAACTATTTATTAAAGCATTAAAAAGGAATTAAATAAATTTATATACATTTTTATAAGTTTATTTTTTTAAACCATCGTTCGATTACTCCATTAAAATTATCTCTCAAATTTCAAATTTATCCTAATTTTTGGCCAATTATCATTCTTCAGGTCACACTTTTCTAAAACGTCCTTGAAATATCGGCATATTTTCGTCGACGACGATTCGTCCGATAGTCTTTTGACTAATCTTAAGTTGACTCCGGCAAAAGAGACGATAAATGATTGAGTGAAATAGATAAACACATCGTTTAAGATATCTAAGTTTAGATATTTTATATTTTTTCTGTGTAGGAATTTATGCATATATTTTTAATTACGTTAAATTAGAAAAAAAAGTTTTTAAAAAAATGAAATTTTTATCAAGAAACTAATATTAAATGTTTCGTTTTAGTTTAAATTTCTGTTTGTGCAAAATTTGGCTTTATTTCAAGAAAAATTTGCCGAACTTACCAATAAACTTCTAAATCTTTATCTATAATTTTCTGAAATTTAGGTAGATGGCGGACGTATAGCAACTCTAGATTACAAAATTGTGACAAATAGTTCAGTATGTTAAACGAATAGACAGAAGTACCATGTTGTCTTACTTCTCAAATTTGTGCTATAATCCAGCGATTTCAATTCCAAAAGTAAAACAGTCGATAACATCGTATAATGTAACAAAAAGCTGTTTACTATATTATGTATTACTCAATAAGCAATTAATTAACCATATTTAATTTTTTAAGGAAGAAACTACTCGCATCTTGCAGATGGAAAAGGAAGAACTTGATCGAGAATTAGAACAGCACAAAAACAATGTGCAAATTAATTTGGACGTTCAACGGGCCATAGCACATAAAATTGCGTTGGAAAGGGTCAACAAATTTAGGCATAATCAAACAACAAATATCGGAAAGAAATTTGGGGCGAGGGAACTTGAATTTTCAGAAAACACAGAGTCGTATATTGAAGAAATTGACGAAGACGAGGATGGGATTTCTCCATTGCCAAATTCAATTATAACTTATAACTCACGATTTGTTAACATTCCGTGTCAAGAATCTAACGAAAATGAGCAAAATAATTACAAAGGAACTTCTAAATCATTTTGGTCAAGAGTCCCAAAGTTTTTTCGAAAATCTGAACCCTCTTCATTTGAAGCCGAACAGGCTTCCGAATGTAGCAAAAATAAAAATGTTGAAAATAATTCGTGCCAAGGTCAGGAAATTTTTTATTCGAATTATATTTGAATTCATTGTTTTCGCATTTATGTAGTTGTGAAAAATAAAGATAAATTAATTAAAATCCTTGTATTCAAATTTGTGCTTTCTGTTAATAAAAAACTCCACACTATAAAATATTTGCAATTTAGGATATAAAATCATTATTAAACAAAAAGCTCGTCAAACATTTTAAGTTAGTTTGCTGATATATTTTTTGCCTTTAAGTCTCATAAATAATTGGTCCAGTTCGTCTGTCGTGTCCGTTTCTTCAAAACAAATTCCCAAACGCTTGAAATTGTCCAGTTTCCCCATTTTCAGTTTTGCCGAGATTTCTTCCTTCTTCCTTGTTGCAGAAAGTTGTTCCCTCAGCATTTCGGCTTCATGAGAGTTGATGACCTAAATAAATAATTTTGTTTATTTTCTTCAAAACAAGTTTATATTTTTCAAAAAAAAGGATTTCTAAGGCGAGGTGTGCAATTAAAATTAATGCGGGGTAAATAAAAACAGTTATCCCACATGAGGCAATTTGAGATTCATCGGATAATTTGAATCATTTATGAATGTGAAGTAGTTTGGATTATTTATAAACATGCGGAGTAAATTGAGACGCATACAAAATGTAGGGGCAAATTGAGATATTTTACATTATGTGGGGCATTTTGGTTATCCCCTTTCCCCAGTAGCATGGAGCAAAAAGCTTCACCCATTGCAAGATTCGAACCCATAATATATGATAAGCTGACATAACTTACTTATCTTTAGACTTAAAGAAAATCCAAAATATACAAAAGACGCGTAATTTTATGCTGAACAATAATTTCAAACCGTGCTCGTACAGGAGACAAAACATTTTTTTAAAATGGCTTATCTTAGATAAGGAGTTGACTTATCGACTAAACCTCAAGTGTCACTGTAAGACGACCGTCTCCAATTTAAGGTCTATTGTGTTTTTTCGCTAAAACGAAGATTTAAGGTACTTTCCGTGTGTACGTTTTTCAGCAGGGGGGGGGGGGGAAATGCATACTAAGGCTTCGCCGTTACAATGGACTTTGCCCATCTCCACTTTTTCTCACTTTAGAAAAATCAGATATTTGTAGTTGACTTACTTTTGTTTCTTCAAGTGTGTAGTTCATTGATTTATTATTTTATTGTTAGGAACCAAATTGTTATCGTTGCTATGGCGACTTTGTTAGTAATTCGTTGCCAACTAAATTAACTATTTTCCCAACAAAGCTCTAAGCCTACTTAGTATCAGTTCATTGTCCGTTGCATTTGGCTGGGGAGCAATGACCAAAAAAAAGATAACCTAGATACTCCATCATAAGGAAGAGTATTGGACAAATATTTACAATGTAAAAATCCAAACAAAGTAAACTACAATTTTATTATTAGTGCAAAGAGTATTTTGATAAGTAAATTCAAAGTTTTCAACTTTATTAGCAGTTTTAGATTTTGTTTAGCACTGAAAGCTTCTAACAATTTTCCCAAATACAGCAACTCTTATTTACCTAATTGTAATTTTCCGTCTGGGAACATAATGGGAGGAGCGAGTAGCAAGGAAGCCGCAAAAATAAAATATCGGGAAAAAGAAAATCGTTTGAGGGTAATTAAAAATTGAATCAGTCTTTAAAATATCTTTCACATTATAAGTTGTGAAACTACTGGCAATTGAAAAAAAATTCTGTCCAAATAAAGGTAACTGAGCTAATTTTTTACGTTTATTTTCTTATTATTTAGATAATTGAGCAGCATCAAACAAGAATGGATAAATTAGATCAAGATAAAACTGTCAGCTTTCGTGGACTTAATTTAAAAGAAGAAAAGCATCAAAAAACCTGGGACAGTAGGAAGAAAATTGTTATGACTGCATTATTTTTGAGACATAAAATGGAAGCAATAAAGGGTTCGGAATAATTAAAGGATATATGCCCCCATAATTTCAAAATTTCTTATAATTGGATATCTTAATACATTACTCTTATAATCATTTTTTCAATAAAGTTAGATATATTATTTAAATTGGTGTATATTTATCTCTGATTGGTTTCCTGAGTTATTGTAGAATTGGAAAATGGTTTAAGGAATTAAAATGATAAATAAACTACAATCTTGTGATTTTTTTGTATTTGATTACATATTGATTACTGTTTATTTATTTGTTGAATTTTGATCAAAACTTTAGAGAAGAATTGTTACTTTGGCTTCCTTTTTTGGCCTCGTGACAGATTCTGCGGAGCTCTGCTTTTACATCATTTTGAATTTGCTTCAACAATATTTCCACATTCGTGTCCAAATCATCCTTGAATTGTTCTAAATCAGCTTCCATTTCGGAAATAGACAAATCTGCTGCGTTTTTGTTTTTAAATCGCAATAATTCTGCATTTTTTTGGATCTGAAAATTCAGAGATAATTGTTTTAGTTTATCATGAATGCAAAATCCCTTAGATCGTAAGATTAAAACAAGAACCTTAAGTATGTTAATTTTATGCTCCTCTTTCAAAGAAAGGTTTGTTGATGTTCCCGCCATTTTTCTGCTCTTCAAGGTTTCACAAAGCAAAATTGTGATTTTTGGAAACCACAGGCAAAACTAGTTCGCATGCAAAATCCTGTCTTCACTTTGATTTCAAGTTGTATTGACTTGTTTGTTTTTCTTAATCAAAGCAATGATTATATTTACCAGGAAATCGCAATCCCCGAGCAAACATTTATTTTTGCAACCGTCATTTTACAAATCACAAGCCTGACTTGGAATAGAAATTTACATTATCAAATACTTTTGTATAGAAACAAATGGGGAAGGGATAAACATTGGTGAGGATAAACAACGATTGTAAGAAAAAAATGATTTAATCTTTGATAAGTTGAGAAAGCTTTTAATTGGTAGTTAGACTGAGAGACAGATTTTTGGGCTATGCAATTAGGGCACTGCTGTAATATATGATTACATTTATTTTTTGAAATTCAAAGCAATTTAAACTTCATTAAACAGGAATTCCATGAATTTTGATTTAGCTTGATATGGAAAAAAAATTGTTTTTACTTAAATTAATCCTGTATGATTGAAACAACTTTAAATATTTTCCCCGAAAGCTATGAATAAGCAATTCTTAAATTATTATTGAAAACAACAGCGATGTTAAAAGTGCATAAGAAATAATCATTTATTTTGTTAAAAATTTGCTAAACTTGAAAACGAGTAAATATTATCTAACTATCCCTCTCTCATTCCAATCTGAAGATGATTGGTAGTTGAAGTGGGAAATTCTGTTGGTGGTTTGACGATCAACAATTTCTTTATGTCTTCGAGTCCCCTCTGCAATTGCGGCAAGAGCTTTCTGGTGATTCGTCTCTTCTTCCGCCATTCGAGCCGCATGTTCTTGATTAATCTAAAAAATATAATAATTATTGTTATAAATGAGTCCTCTTCTTTAACAATTAAAAATTAGTAACCTGTGCCCTTTCTTCCTTTAAATTGTTAGAGTAGCCAAAACAAGAACTGAAGCAATCAAAGCAGCTCGAGATAAAACTCTCATTTACACCCGGCATTTTGGGAATAAACTAAATAATGCGAGAACAAGAGTGTGACCGTTTTATCCGCAAAATTGAATTTGTTTTTGCAAAAGCTGCCTATATATTCCATAATTATTTGATAAGCTCGACAGATTACAGACTTCAAATAGGATGCACTTTTTTAAGTATTAACAAATGCAAATATTGGTATTTGACCGATAAGAAATGTTTACATTTAGATTGAGTGAATTGTCCAATTGGTAAACGTGGATTGGAAATCATTACATTTTAAATAAGTACATCTTCTAATGAATGAAATGGTCAATGAAAAAATATCCCAGGTCAAAAAATGGTTTCCGATTTAATAAAATTTTTACCATTAAACCGTAATTTATCCCTTTTTGTTTATAATTGTTTGAAACTCCATGTTTAAATAAATATTTAGGTTTTTGTAAAATCAATTTTATAATCATAAATAGCTTAAATAACTTAAAACTAATTAGCGTGTGTCTATTTACTTATTTTTTGATTCTACAATTATTATTTTCGTAAACACTAGCAATTAACAAACCGTTGGTCTTTCAAAATTTCTAATCTTTTAGCCGCTGTTCCAATCCCATTAACTTTATTTCCTTTAATTCAGACGCCATCAAATAATTCTTGTGTTTCATTTTCAGCGCCGTTTTTCGCTGTATTCTGTCCGCGTTTATTTCAGCCACTTTTACAATCGCGTTGCTTGTGCTGGTCACTTCATGTTTTTCAACGACCGCTTCTATTTTCGACATTCCTTCACTGTGCTCATTAAGGATTTTCTGAATTTCTTCCTTGTGCTCATTTTCCGCCTAAAAATAAGACAATAATATGGGTTTAAAAAAAAGTTAAAATATTGTTTGAAAATTTGACGTCAACTAAAGAAAGATTAGGTTTATTACATTAATTATAAAAAACATTTTTACAAATTAAATAAAGAACAAGTAAACTTACTTTTAACATGTTGACTTGGTGATTATTCCTCTCAACGATGAAATTCAGAATTTTATTAATAACCCAGTCCATCACAATTATTTCCCAGGGATATAACTTAAATAAACTTTTAAATATTTATATTTGAATTTTTATATTGTAATGTAATTTACATTACTTTTAAGTAAATTAGAGTTTCCTTTTGTGATTGCGCCTTAAATCTAAATGCCTTAGCAACATCAGATTCTTATTCAAATATGTTTTATTGAATGAGGGCAAAATATATATTTACAATTTGTTTAAATCTACAGGCAGACAACTAAGCAAGTAAAGAGAGCACTCAAATATTTAAAGAACGTGTGCAAATTGTGACAAATATTTGTTTTCTTTTTTCAGCTTTAAGAAAAGTTTCGGAGAGCCAACGAACAATAATAATTGTTGACATTAAAAGATAATCAATAAAATACTTTACATTATTATGTATCTTTCATGAAAAATAATCCCATTGTATATTTGAGTCCAACCATTTAGTTTACCTTTCACACATTTCTGATTTAAGGAAATCCACGTCTTTTTGGACTCTAAATATTTGCATGTTAATATTTGCCTTAAACCAGGTCGCAAACGGGTAAAATTTTGTTATTCCTGTTTATTTTATTGAAAGTAGGCTATATAGGAGACTTGGGTCAGTGATCTTAAATGTGGATCAACTGCCAGAATTTTACCAATTAATAAACTGCCATATTTACCCAAATTTTTGAGTTGTTTACTAAAGTTAAACGTTAAGTATATTTGCTCCAATACTCTCATCGACCTGCAATTCAATCTACTGCAGGCTCCCATACTAACACTGGCAAAGCTAAGCTATTAAAATATGGAGAGAAAAAATCCAAAAAAAAGTTCAAGGTATTTTCCTGAAACTCAAAAATTTCTAGGTTTCTTCATCGACAAGAAAAATAAACTCAAAGAACTCCTTCTTGAAGAAGAAAGGAAAAAAGAAAGGGAGTTGGAAATTGTAAGATTCTTTTAACACTTTCTTAACATTGAAACTAAAAACATTTATTTTAATAAAGGTGAGGAAGAATCATGAGAAAGCAATGAAATTGCAAGAGATGAAACATCAAAAAGCGATGGAGGATTTGCTGCAAGATGCAAAACAATTTCAGCAAAATGTTGATATTCAGACAAGAGAAAGGATCCGAAAAGCGGAGAATTCATTACAATTAGATTAAAACAGCTTCTTTTTAATAAGTTTGTGTAATGACCTTAATAATACTAAAAATGTGTTTAAATTAGATATTTCTAATTGTAACACATTATTTGAAATTAATCTTTATTGTCGAGCAAATGAAATTTAAATAAAAAAAATTGTATTTGATTAATTGTTTCTCCAAAGGCACACAAAATTTCAACAATTCAATTGTGATGAACAAATACGGGCAGGTTTTAATATTTTTAACATCAATTTATTGTTAATTTTTAAATCTATCCTTTACTACAATCTTGTTGAAAATAGTTTGCATTTATTGAGACAAATTTGACTTATATTTATCAAGATCG
>JAQIXN010002064.1:0-13610 GCA_034698145.1 Proisotoma minuta
GCCGGCCTTTCAGCATTAGGAAAAATAATCCATACACTTTATTAAAGGCCGGCGAGTCAAATCAAATGTTTTACCCATCGAACCTAAGATTTTTTAACTTGTTTATATTTTTTATTATTTGCACTCAATTCCTTCAGCTTGGAAAAAGATGATGGAAATTTAGACTGGATTTGGGCGTGGGTCTTTTCCCCAGAATTGAAATATCTTTGAGCATCAGATGGAAGAGGCTGCCCTTGTTTTTCTCTAAAAGTTCAAGAGCCGTCGCCACGTCGCGTCGTGATTACTACTCCAACTTAGCTCCAGAGTTTCCCACGTTTGGGGAAGGCTGCAAGTCTCTCCGCTTCAAATGGCGAAAGGGCAAACTTGACGGTTAGCAAGCGCAGTTTTGGCGCCAAATCCCAATTTCTATTAATTGATCCATCCTCCTTTGTAATTTCGAGGGGGAAATGACAAAGGGAAAGTCTTTGTAGGTATCCGCCAATTGGTCTAACTCAAGATTTTCGAGACATGGGATGGCTGCGAAAAGATGCGGGACAATTCGAAGGATGTCATGGTCTATGTTGGCCAGGAAAAGGGTCCGAAGGACAAGGACTGGCCGTTGGACTCAATTCGGGGACTTGAATGCGGTAGTGGTAGTTTTGTGGGGCCAACTCCAAGGTTTCCAGGGATGGAGAAAGATATTGGAGGATGTCATTAAAAGCTGACTCTCCCTCCACATTCAATTTGGCTTGAGAATTGCAATGGATTTTAAGGACTTTTAGTTTCCCTTCCATCTTTTTTGTATCCTTTTTAATGGAACGGAGAGATTTCAAACTTGTTTTCCCTGGCTTTCAGTTGACGGAACATCGTTTAGTAAATATCTGGGAGAAGACTTGGAGCCAGAAGCTGTTAACCTGCCGAAGGGATTTGAGAGTGGCGAAATCTGAAAAGTTGACGATTGAGAGAGCAGTGTTTCGTATTCAAAATTCGGACAGAGAATGATTTTTTTAAAACCTTTTAAAGGACCTTTAACAAAAATATTTTTCATGGAATGTAAATAAGGATGTCTTTAAACAAATGGTCCTAAAATTTGCTCATAGCTTAAAAACTAAATTAGTATGAGGATTTCATAAATCTTGGATCAAATAAAATTTGCAATTTTAATTAAATGTTTTTATATGGACTATTAAATTATTTTTAAATTCCCCAGCTTATTTAAAGTACTAAATTTATTGAATATTATAAAAAGTGAGATTGAGAGTAAGAAAAGGTTAGGTTAATAAATAATAACTTTATTAAAAGCAAATTTAATTTAGTAATATATAATGTTACGTAATATTATGTAGATATAGGATAGGTATGTATATAACTAATGCAAGTGCAGTATATGATTATAACCTTAAAGATTTACAGAAAATTAAGGATAACAGGAAAATAAGATTAAAATTCTCGCTTCAATTTTAGGATTTTCAGAGTAAAATGTATGTATTCCAAATTTTAGTTAAACCCCATTTTCATATGCAACTTATATTGTAATACAATAATTGTATATACAGTAATGATAATTGTTATTCAGGTAATTGTCTTATAAGTAAAACCACTATCTAAGTTACGTATGTACAAATACAAGAAAAACCTAAGAAAAGAAGTTTACTTATATACATTGCATTTTAATCAAGTAGGTTTTTTTTTATCAAAGCTCGGGTATTTTATAATCAAGAAATTAATAATGTAAATAGCTACACTAATGACCAGAATTGGCAGAAAATTGGTAACCAAGATCATCACATTGGATTTTTATCAAGTTTAATAAACTTTAATTAACAATAATAAGCAGAATCTAAATTTTTTCATCATTCAAACTGCAAAGCCAATGAATTCATTCAGTCTGACAACGGCAAATAATTAAGCCATCGCTTTAAATATAATTGGCGATTGCCTATTTAATCACTCAATTATATGGAATAATTAAGCCTAACCTAAAAATTTAAACAAGAATTTCAAAATTCCTCCAAGAAACAATCTTGTCCTAAATTCAATTATTCTCCATAATTGGGGTCTCCCTCTTTTGATTGGGTTGTACCATAATTTGATTTGTCATTTCCAAGCTTACAATTTTCATCTCATTTCTTTGACCCTTCCACTGCTTATAATTTATCTTTATATATTTAAAATTGTAAATAAGAAATGTCACAAACATGATGACTAATGCAGTGAAAAACACTAAAATAAAATGATACAAGTTGTTGAAAGTTATCATTTCATTTTCTCTTTGCAGCTCGAGCCAATCTTTTTCCTTCAACTTGTTTGAGAATAGTTTATACCTATTCCATTGGAAATAAATCCCATTTTCAATCAAATTTCTCAAAGCTCTTTTGGCCTTTTCCATAATTGCAAAATCAAATTTTGCATACTGATGGGTCACTTCTGCTATTTGAGGCGCAATGTAACATTTGTATTTTCCGCCGAGCAATTTATTTTGTAGGTAGTTTAAATACGCTTTGGTACGTTCAAGGACACAATATTTCCCCCGATTAAGAGAAATTTGTGTTAGCAATTCAGACAAGTTTACAACTCCCAGGGACGAGCTATTGAAAAGTTTAGCATCTAAATGCCTCAAACTTAGTTCCCGTTCCATCTTTGAATGCATTGGCATGTGGCCAAAAGCTGTTTTGTCCCAGTAAACAAAAGTATAGTATCTCTCAAAAAACTCTGCCAAGCTTTTAATCTCTTGGAATTTTTGGGGGACTATGAGGTCGGAGGTCAGATAATATTCATAATGGGACAATAAAATAAAACTAAAGAACACAAGAGGCTGTAGGACAAAGCTGTTCAAATCGGCAGAGTTTGTAACAGGTTGCTTAAGCAACATCTGGACTAATTCTAAGACCATTAGACTGACTTTTGGTTGAGAATTTATTTTAGAAATGCGATAGAATGTAGAGGATGCCAACATTACTCCAATAGTTCCAGTCCAAATTGGATAGTCCAGAGGCACAACCCATTGGACCATGTCGGTTTGTTCTGCGCGTTTTTCAAAATTGCAGTACAATGCGTCGTACCCATAGAGCCCCATAAAAGTGAACTCGTTGATTGTTTCCAAAGGGTAGATATCATAATTTGCAAATAATATGACATAGCCGTAATGGTGTTGCCGCATTTCTGAAATAAAGTAAATACATTTAACATTTTTCTACAGCTTATTTTCTATTTATTTTTTATTAGGAAGAAAATTGGAACTTCACTTAAAATAGGACAAAATTGTCGATATTAAAAATAACTCACCAATTGCAGAAGGAGTTATTCGACGAGTTACATTCATTTCAAAGAATATTTGATCAACTATTTTATTTTCCATTGGACAATGAATTTTGTACACAGTTGTTTCCATGTCCTGCCTTTGTTTTACACATTCCATTTTAACTTTTTTTTCGGCAGGCATAGAAACTGATATATCCACATTTTTTGACCATTGATTTCTGTATGTGTAGAGATTTATATTTTTTAACATTCGACCATTTGAGACTTGTTGAAAGTCGAGAAATTTTTTGGTTGCTGAACAATAAGGACAGAAGTAATAAAAATCCAACTCAATATTTTGGAGATCTGCGTTGAACTTTTTAATTTCTACACTAAACACTGTACCGGGATACTTATCGCAAGACGCGGTAAGAAAGTCGAGCTCCAACATTTTATTAACCACAACAAAGTTTTGAAATTGGCTCGACTTGTAACTGTCCATATTTTCATACCGAATTATTCCCCACTGGGAAGGAGTACTTACATTAAGAGCAATTGTTATTCCACAGATTTCACGTGAATTAAAATATTTTGGTACAATATCGCCGTGATCAGTTCTCCAGTAGGAAAAATTTAAGTCATCTCTTACAGTTTGCAACAAGTACCCATTTTGCTTTACTATGTTAATTGACAGCAGAGCTTCGTTTACATCTGCGTAAAACTTATCTCCGTCTGTTTTTATAAAGTTATATGTGCAGTAAATAAATTCTTTTAGATCTCCAGTAAAGGCGTTTGAGAGTTTTTCAAGGACTACATTATCCCAAGGTACAACAAGTATTAAAATCAAAAATTTGAAGGATTTCATTTTTAAATTCGAATTGTTCTATGATCTGTTCGATACTTCTCGCTAAAAAAAGTTCGATAAAATTTCCCTTCTTTAACTATATTGGGAAAATAGCATTTTTGGAGAGAAATTCTGCCCTGGAAATTTTTGAGAAATATAATTAATCAGCTTTATAAATATTTAATGTAAACTGGATACTGTAATTAAATTAAAAAATTATTTTAAAAATAAGCTTGCGGTTCACGAAATAAGACGCCAGTATTGCAATAAATTGTTACTTTTAGTGAAATATCAAGCAACTTTTCTTTCAGAATTTATAGTTTTCTCTATTTAGTTTGTCTTGCACAATCCTGTCTGTAAATTGCTCTAGGATTAAATGGAATAAGTGTTGATTCGACCTTCGTGTGTGCACAAAATTATTTATCTTGCAACAATTTCTGCTTATCCAACCAACTCCTCAATTTTCGTTGGCCTTGTTAAGTTTCATGCTTTTTTCAAAAACATTGTTGGATTTGATGTTATTTAAGCATATTGTTCAGAATCAAATGTTTTGCAACATATCAAAAAAAAAAATATAGCCAAATCGAATCCCTAATGCAATGTTTCTGGGATTCTTTCCGAATTTGGCTTTAGGGGTCAATGACTCCGTGGCAAAGCCACTTTTGTTTTGATTGTTTACAAATTCCATTTTATTGGTACGATGTAGGATTAGAGCGGTTGACTAGACATTAGTGATTAAACCATTGCACCATTAATTAATTAGTGATGATTGTTACTAACTTAACAATTAAAATGATTGCGGCGGCGTTTAACATTGTTGACTACAATTAGGGTCTAAGGGGACTAGAGAGCACCACAATTAACAAACAATTAACTAACTATTTAATAGAGTTAAGTTTTAATTTAAATTCCAGTAGACGCCGTCCAATATCCGCCATCTGTTTGTCCACATTCGGTTTTAAATTAGCCTGACCTCAGGAATCACAATCCTCGTCATCCTCGTCTTCGGCGTCAACGTCGACGTCGCCATCTTCGTCGCCGTCAGCGTCAGCGTCGACTTCAACCTTGCCCACGGCTGCGGGTGTTGGGGTGGGGGTTGAATCTTCGTCTTCTGGGGGGGAGGTGCCGTTAGCTTTTGCCCCTTCGTGTACGCTTCGCATGTGATTCTTCATTTTGTCGGGGCGGGAAAATTCGCGGGAGCAGACGGGACATGGAAATACCTGGAAAGTTGCAAAATGTATGTAATCAATTCAAAACAACCTGGATTTGAAGTCAGTTTGTCGTTTTGACCTTGAAGGTCATGACATAGCGCGTCCATATTTGGATTTTAGGTATGATGGGGCCTCACGAGGTTGCAACCCAAGTTTCAACTTGATATGTCAAAAAGTTCGAGAGTTATTGACATTTCAAATCTCGACTCTCAAATCAATTACAAAAGGGCGTAATTAATTGACGATTAAAGTTCAAATTTACCTTGCGCATATTTCCCTCGTGGTAAAGAAAGGCGTGTCGTTGGAAAGAATACTTATTCTTAAACGTTTTGGGGATCCTCAACTTTTCGCATTCCATGCAGCGGTAGACGCCGGCTTCGATGGCGGCATATTTAAAAAGATCCAAGCCCCTCACACTCATCTCCTTCAACGGCTCACAGTCTTCGCCCTCCAACAGCCGCTTTAACACCTCCTCGTCGTATCCATCCCCCCGCGCCGCCGAGGGGACAACGTCCCTCCCTAACCTCTTAAGCCGCGAAGGGACTCCGGGGTAGCGCCTTGGGATCCGTCTCCGCACACCATGTCGCTGAGGGGCCACTACGACCGCCGGTTTTAAAGTTACCGTTGCTGGTGGCGGTGGAGGCGCCGGCGGCGGTGTCGTATTTCGGGTAGAGGTTGAACTCTCGACAGTTGCAACAACTTTTTTGGGGTGGCGTCCCCTCTTCTTTTTTATGACGAGGGGGGGAATACGTGGCCTCTGGGGTTCGGGCTCTGCTTCCGCCTCCGACTCCTCCCCCTGGCTCTGCCTCTTTTCTTTTTTTAAGTGGGTGTGGTCGCTATCATCCGCCGACCGCTTGGAGCCGTTGGTCAGTCGATGGTGGCTCTTGTGTGATTTGTTGTGGCGGTGGGATTTGTGGTGTTTGTGTACTGGTGGGGGAGTGGGTGTGGTCGGTGGGGGTGGGTGATTTGAATTTGAATTTGCCGCTGAGGCTGCCGCAGGTGGTTCTTTGGGTTCCTTCGGCTCTTTTCCCGAAGGTGAGGCACCTTCTTCCTCGTCTTCCGAGTCGAAAGAGGAGAGACCGCGGATTGATAGCGCTTCCGCGACTTTTAAAACTTCGCCCAGGTCTTTTTCGTCGATTGAAATCTCGCCGCGGTACATGAAATCGAGGAGGGTTTTAAGGTGGGTGAATTTAATGTCGTGGAACAGGAGGATGGGATACTTGTCCCCGGGGGAGTGGCTAACGAACATTGACTGCAATTTTTAAAAACGGATATTAGAAATTAGTTTAGTATTTAACTGCTAGATGTCATTATAATTAAAAACCACCATAGTGTGAAAATTGTGACATCGATTTTTGCGAAAACATTGCAGATTTTTTGTCTAAAAAGTTGCAATATTGCTTAGAATGTTGACCCCTGGCATTTGCGGCAACCGGAAAAAAACGTACCTGAAAATAAGGGGAGCTGGCGCTGAGGACAATTTTATGGGCCTTGAGGAACTGTCCTTCGACGGCGAGGGTGACGTCGACCAAGTGGTCAGCGGCCAACAAGTTTTCAAACACTCCCACCATATTACTCCGGTGGTTGTTCCACTTGAGGAGAAAGTGTTGGGAGCCGCTCCCACCGCCGCTGTTCGCGCTTGCCACCGCCATTTTTAAAGGAAGGTGATAATTTAGGCGACGAACTTCTTGTGTTGTGGTGTTGAGGGTGGGAAAGAGGGGCGGACTATCCCCTTACTAAACAACCCCGAAAACTACCCGAATCCGGGCACGAGCTCAGGCAGGAATAGAACAAACGGGGATGAAGAGATGCTCCACTTTTACGTATGTTGTGGCAACATGCGCTTTAACTTCGGGGGTGGCAGTGGCAATTATTCCAGGAAGGAAATTGATGTGGCTGCTTTATGCGACCACATGGCTGGTGATAAGGGTAAATTAAGCAACCCCCAACCACATTAACTAATGCATGCAAATGCAAAAGCATCCCCAAATTATTATTATAACAACCACCTCAATACTAATTTGGGTTTAGTATCCAGCAAAAGTAAATGTAACCGCAGCCCACATCCTAGTTAAAGCCAAAGCTGGGTGTTATGACATAAATTGGCAGAATCAGCGTAAAATGATGCTTTTATCGCTGGTGATAAGCTGCTATCCGAGTGGGTGATAAGGGGGTTTAAAAGGTGTGGGGTGAGATGAGATGGGAACAGCAAAATGATGGGATTTGCCTGATAATAGGGAAGTTGGGGGAGACGGGGAAGATGAGATGATCGAATTGAATTGGCTTCTGGAAATTAGTGGAAATGGAGATTAATGCAGGGTTTTATCAATTGGTGATGAGCTGTGACCTTAAAACAAGGGCAAAGGGGAATTTAACGGGGAAAATGAGACGAGGCAAGTTGAGACGGGGTAAATTGAGCTTAGCTAAGCTCTGATTAACTCCAGAAAGTGTAGGAAAATGGGGGATTTCGTCAAACTGCGATAAGCAACAATCAGAGGGAATGATACAACGTTGGTAAAATGAGGAAATTGAGACAATCTAAAGCAATACGTTTAAAATGGCCTAATTATAGCTCCAAGTTGCCCAAAAACGTGCTAAAACAGAAGATTCATTCGATTTCAGATAAGGGCTTATCCCTCTGGGGAAATTGAGAGGAGAAACGTTATCAAAGCGAAAGGGGAAGTTGAGAGGAGGCAGATTGAGACGGCGTAGTTGCTCCAGAGCTCCGTCCACGCCATCTCTCGGCCCCCGCGAATTTTGAATCCACGATTTTAGCACGAGAAAAAGTGTGCAAAGCAGTTTCCGAAAGTAATTTAACTTTAAGTCAAAATGAAGTAAGTGTAAACCACACCCCCACCATTTTAATTAATTAATTAAGGCGCTGTATTAACTGTTTTTTTGTTGCAGGGTCGGTTTGTGTGCCTACAGCGCCTTTAAAATCTACCCTGGTCATGGCAAAACCTTGGTCAAGGTGGACGGGAAGGTAATTGGCCAATTAATTAACTAATTATGGGGCGAAGGGGCGTCTGCCATGTCCGTCAACACCTCAGGCGGCGATTTCAGGGGTCAAAAGTCATGAAATCTCGTTCATCGCCCCTTCAGAGACAACTTGTTGTCGATTAATTAACTAATTGTGGTTTTAATTGTGGCAGGTGTTTACATTTTTGAATGGGAAGTGCGAGCGGAGTCACTTGATGAAGCGCAACCCGCGAAAAGTGACTTGGACGGTGTACTACCGAAGGAAGCACAAGAAGGGGCTGGAGGAGGAGCAGCAAAAGCGCAGGACGCGCCGCACACACAAATTCCAGCGCGCTATTGTCGGCGCTTCCCTCTCAGAAATCCAGGCAAAGAGGAATATGAAGCCAGAGGTGAGATAAGCAATAATTAAAGGTTTTTGATTGCAATTTACAAGATTTGAAGGTGTTGAGAGTTAACTGGCTGTTAATTTAGTATTTTTTGAGGTTTTAGAACGATTTTGAAGACAATTGTCACGTTTCAAATTGAAATTTAGCTTGCTAAATTGATTTTAAACCATTTTCAGTCAAATTTAAAGTTGTTTTTAGAGATTTTAAAGCTAAAGCTCGTAATTGTAAAAATTTTGACTCTAATTTACTAATTTGAAATTTCTTAAGTAGTTTACAGATAATTGACAACTAGCTAAACAATTTATGAGATTTAAGAACCGGTTTCAAAGTTTTTAAATGGATTTTTAATAGTTTTACAGATTTTGTCACGTTTCAAAACCAAGTTTGTCTTGTCAAAACGATTTCAAACTATTTTCAGCCTAATTTCAAGTTTTTAAATAATTATTATGATGAAATCGAATATTTTAAAAGGAATGATAAATTGTTAGAGTAATTTTAACTGTCTTGAAACTCTTTCAACAATTTCTGAGATGTTTTAAAATTGTAGAATGGATTTTACACATTTTGAAGCCAATTTTCAATGTCTAAAAACATTTCTAGAACATAATTTAGTTAATTAAAGTATTCAAATAGTATTAGAGCTATTTTCCATTATTTTTTAAAGATTTTTTAAAAGTTTCACAAATTTTGGGAATAATTTGAAGTATTTTGAAGAAAATTGTCAGCATTTGATCAGCTTCCGATATTCTAAAATGACTTTCCACTTTTTTCATTAATTTGAAGCTAATTTCCAAGCATTTAAAAGTGTTTCAAGGTGGTAATTGGATAAAATTTGCCTTTTCCACATTTCATTGATATTTTAGAACAATTTCAGAGAGGAATTAAATTATTACAATGAATTTGAGCTTTTTGTTTAGGATTTTTTTTAGCTTTTGAACGCATTTAAAAGAATTTAAACGTTTTACAAACAATTCTCAATTGTTTACAAGCGTTTATGACAATTTTTAATCAACTTTAAAGACTTTTTAGCAATTTAAAGCAATTTCCAACTTTTTATAGAAATTAAAATTAAAATTTGCATTGGTTTTCACTATTTTTGAACTATTATAAAGGCAATTCACAATTTTAAATCAATTTAAATCTATCTTTAACGTTTTTAACAATATTTGAGGCATTTTCCACTCAATTTCAAACATTTTATAACAATTTTTAACCCATTTCTGTTTATTTTGTTGCAGGTTCGTAAGGCGCAGAGAGACCAAGCCATCCGCGCCGCGAAGGAGGCAAAGAAGGCGACAAAAGCTGTGAAGAAGGCGTCCGCGCCCGCAAAGGCCCCTCCAAAGGTGGAAAAGAAGGCGCAGAAAATCAGCAACAAGCCCTCTCAAAAGGCCGCGCCCCGCGTCGGAGGAAAACGTTAATTATCTTAATTACGTTTAATTAAATAAATGCCTCTTTCTATAAGTTTAAACTCAATTTATTTCAGCACCAAATAACAATTAAACTTGTAATTAATTTTAATAGCTGTAGCTCCTCTTCACATGTCGGATGTTCCACCTGTAATTAATTAATAGCTGAGTTAGGCTTTAATTGACCAATTAAACGATTTTAGGGATATGGCAAAGACAACATTTTCGACAATTTGGCGTCAATATCGCTCAAACCAAGTTTCAAGTCAAAGTGTTGGAAAGTTATCGTCGATAAATGAGTGTAGCGCGCCCCAATTAATTAAAAGTTAATTGTTAGCAAAACTGATCCTTAGATTAAAGCGTTGGTGCGCATGCGCAGGTTCTCATCTCATCTTTGGATCACTTTTGCTAACAATGGACAACAATGAAAAGACAGAACATGCAGGAAAAAGATGAGATGAGATACCTGGCAATTTAGAAGCTTCTTCAGTGGGCGTGGTTTAGGTACAAGTGACCGTACAAAAGTAACTAAACTAATTGTTAATTAAGTGGCAGTAATTGTTAGTCTTAATTGTTGATATGTTTTCATTGTTCTAATTAGTCCTCTTTTTCGGGATCCGGAAATCCCTTTTGGGTGGCAGTGGGGGCAGCTTTAAACTTTGCGCGGCGCTCTGCTGCTTCTCTTTGAACAGATTTTCGCCCAGAAAATCGCCCTCGTTTGCGCCAAATGTCGAGTAAAATTCTTCGCCAAATTCTTCTTGCAACAGTTTAAATATTTTTGATGGAAATTTTTTCGTGACACGCGATTTGAGATTGTCCTTGTCTTCGTCGCGTCCGCGACTATGAAATTCTTGGATAATGTCTGCAAGAAGACGATCACGCGCCGCAGGGCTGGTGGGGCTAAGGACCCCAGAGGAAGATCCTGAGGGGGAGGAGTCCTCTTTTAGCTGAGAGAGGGGCAGGGGAAGGAGACGAGAACGTCGTTCCTCCACCACGTCCACGTGAAGGGGCGTTGTCGGCTCGGGACAGTCAAAAAATACTTCTTCGTCATTGTCATTTTCTTCCTGCAGCAGTTGAAAAAGGCGTGAGTGGGTTTTTGCTCGCTGGTAACGCTTGTTTCGCTCAAGAGAGTTGGAGCGGGGGCGCGACGGCTCAGAGTCTGTGACATTGAATGTAGATGGGAGGATTAAAGATTGGGGACGACGTGCCGAGTTGGATGCGGCAACTTCTCGAAGAGAGCGCGCCCCTGGGCGTCGCATTACGACAGGAGGAGGAGGAGCTGAGAACTGTACTGACGGAGGGACAGCAATGACTTCAACTTCGTCAGGGTCAGGGTCTGTGTCGACGTCGGAAACTGGGCGTGAGATATCGCCGCTTAGACCGCTGTCATGAGAATCGTTTGTAGTGTCACTTCCCAAGGCAAGACTTTGGGCTAAGAAGCGCTCTATTCGCCAAAGAAGGGACTCTGCGCGGGAGATGCGCTCTTCGGTGTCTTTGTGACATGGACAACTTTCAACTTCTGTGGCATTAGCAACTTCTTTTTGTTCTTCTGGTTTTGGCAGTGGTTCTTTTTTAAGCGTGGCGCCGCTACTTTTTGAAGAGGAGTCGGATGTTTCTTCGGCGGGGGCTGCCGTCATCGTCACTTCCGTTATTTCAGAGGTTTCGACTTGTTCAGCTTCCGTTTCTTCGAAATTGTTGGCGTTTTCGAATGTTTCTTCGTTGACATCTTTTTCGTATTCCTCAGCATCTGAATCTTGGAGTTGTTCTTCGTTTTCCCCAGGATTTTCCTGATTTTCTTCCCAATTTTCCCCATTTTGATAAAGTTTCTGGAAAGTTTCAAAATTTTGTGGTGTGGGGTTGAAATGTTGGAATTTTTCTTCCGAATTTTCAGAATATTCTTCGTTTTCTTCACAATCTTCTTGATTTTCTTCTGAATTTTCCTGAGATTGTTCATTTTGATAAAATTCACGGTAATCTGTGCTTTCTTCGTTTTCAAAAGTCTCAAAGTTTTCTGTTTTGGGGTCATGATCATAAGTATCTTCTGATTTTTCAAAATGTTCCTGATGTTCTTCAGAATTGTCCTCGTAGTCTTCCTGAAATTGGTCATTTTGATAATATTCATATGAAACGTTCTCAAAATTTTCTGTCTTGGCGTCCAAATGTTGCATTTTTTCTGAATTTTCCAAGAAACTTTCTTGGTCTTCTTCATAATTTTCTTGATTTTCCTGAGGATTTTCCTGAGATTCTTCATTTTGGTAAATTTCAAGCTCCATTACTTGTAAATCTTCCGATTTCTCTCCTGAATTTTCCAAATGTCCCTGATTTTGGAATGGCGACAGATTGAACTCTGCATCTGGCGAAATTTCTTGGACGTCGGCGCAAGTGTCCACATCTTCCTCCTCCCAAAAGGACCACCCACTCTTCACTTCAATCTCTTCTTTTGGCGCCACAACCACAGGGGGCGTGGTTTTCTTCCTATTAAATGGCAGTGGGGGCAATCCATGATCCCTGAAGGGCAAGGAATTGACGGATCGTGGCCTGTGACGAAAGTGGCTGTACTTTTTGTTCTTTTTTGGTCTTCCTCTTGTCCCTGAGTCACTTTTCATCCCAGAGTCGGATTCGTAGTCTTCAGATATTTCGAAATTAAAGGCGCCTGCGCCGCTAAGTCTTCTTCCTCTGGGGTTGGGGGCAGTGGGGACGGGGGAAGAATCCCAAAAGTTGAATTCGCTTCCTTCACGATCGAGGCTTTGGGATCGGGTAAATGTTTGAAGTGGCAAAGTTAGTGACACTGATGTCCCTGAGTTGTCCATAAGGTCCCTGATTTCTTGTCCCTTTTCCTCAATTTCCTTCTCTGTCGCGGCAAAACTTCCCCAAAAGTCGAAGGTTTCAGAAACATCTTGCGACAACTCCTCAGTTGCCTTTTCGGCATCTCCTTCAGTCTTCTCAACGCCCCAAAAATCATCAATTGGGACAAACTCTTGTTCTTTAGATTGTTCCACGCTCACACCCCAAAAATCGTCAATTGGGACAAATTTGTCAACGTCAGCCTTCTCCTCTTCTTCCGTTTTATCTTCAGCCTTCTCCTCTTCTTTCGAATGCTGTCGAGAAAGGGACAAAGTAAAAGAGACAACGGGTTCCTCATCGACATCGTCATCCTCATCATCTTGTCCCTGATCGTCCTCTTTCTCAACTTGCCCCACAAGTACAGTCGTAATATCCTTGTAACTCTTTGTCTTCCCAAATGACAGCTTTAGAGGAAGACGGACGACTACAGCATTATTTTCGTCATCTTCATCCTCATCTTCAGAAGAAGATGACGACGACGACGACGAAGACGACGTCTCCTCCTCTCGTTTGGACTCTGAAACTGAGACTGACGCAGATTTATTCTCAATCACAGACGCTGACGAAAGTTCATCTTCCTCTGAGGAACTGGATGTTTCGGATTCTTCGTCATCTTTCTCCTCCTCATGCGTGGGTGTTGGCGTCGTCGTAGGCGTCTCAACATCCTCGGCGTTAGTAGTGTTAGTATAATAGTTAGCAAGTTCCGGGGGGAATGGGGGAT
>JAQIXN010002065.1:0-13607 GCA_034698145.1 Proisotoma minuta
TCTTGATGATTAAATTTTCACCTGGCGAGTGTATGCAAAAGTACTGGGATTTAAAGCTATTAGTCCTTAAGCTATTGAGGGGTTTGGACTACTTTGGACAAAAACTCTAATTTTTTACAATAATTTTTCTTGTTATCGCCAATTATGAGTTAAAGGTCGCGACTGTAATTTTAAGAACCTTTTGGGATTTTGGGATCTCAAAATTTGGAGCTGTAACGTTCAAAACTCAAGTACCATTTTGTAATTAAAACTCGGAGTAACTAAATTTGTTTTTGGGTACCTCAAAAAAATGTGGAAATTTTTGAACCATCAAAACAAAAACCCTGAAAAAAAACGGGCACAAAATCCGGGTATAATGCACCCTGGACATAAAACTTGGACTATGTACATCCTTATAAATGGCATCCCAGGGAAAATTACAAGATGCACCTTCAATTTCAACAACTTTTGGTAAAAGATGGAAACTTTTTTATGAAAAACGTGTCTATGTCTACTATATCAATTTACCTAACAACTGCCCCCAGTGTTTCATCCCCAATCTGCACATTTTTATTTTTGCAAATCCCACAGCTGTTTGGCCAATCTTTGCCTTTGATCAATGTCACTTTTGGCTGCGGGTTGACAATTTCCAAAAGCTGAAGAGCCAAAAATTGGCCACGGACTAGTTTTATGGTCTCGTTCATAAAAAGTGAGGGACTTGTCAATTGTTTTGCGATTCCTAGGGAAGTGAGAAGTTCGTAGCCATTTTCTTCGTGATCCTTCAGCTGCTTTTCCACGGGCTTGCTTGTGACCTGGAAGACAAAAGGTCAAGGGTCATATTTCAATCGTGTGATCATTCATCGTTTTCGTAACAGGGACATTTCCATGAATAATGAAAAATGTATTTTTGATTTCATATGAGAGCTGATTTGAAGCTCAATTCGACAATGCATCACTTCAAAACGTCATCAAAAGGTCAAGCTGGACGCAAATGGACAAAAATCGTGATGTATGATTCTAAACAATCAAAATTTGAGACAACAACGAACAAACGTAGGGTCAAAAATTGTCAAATTTTCACAAAGCAAACTCTGCTCCACTATTACATCCGCTTCCCAAATTTTTTGAACACTTACCAGAAAAACTTTCCATGAGTTGGCGGCTGATGCTGCGCTGCTCTTTGGCCCTTTGACAACGACGTCGTCAGGGCGGAGAAAACTTTGGAGTTGTGCCAAATTGTTGACCGCCCCAATTGCCCTTTTGGGGGGAGAAATTGGATATGGAATTGGGGCTAGATTTGGATTCATTGACCTTGTCATTGGCCGAGGCATTTTGTTAGCGATGTTTTTTTGCCAATTTGGGTACAATTTGAAGCAAATCTAAATCCAAATTTTATAAGATTGCATTTAAATAAGGCAAAAATTCAATTTTCATTTGAGTTGACTCACCCAAAACTGCGCAGTTGTGTATTATTCAAATTAAAGTTTTGGAATTGTTGTAGCCCAATTTCTAAATAGATTGAGCAATTTGGCTACAAGTTGTATCAAATCTAAATTCAAATTAAAACAGTTGTTAACCCCACATCTTTATATCAATTCGAATTTATTTATTTACCTAATACTGACCAGTTTTCAGTTGTATAATTGACAATTTGGAATAATTTCCTAGCAACAAATGTCCGTGTGATAACTACGCAGATTCCTTCCGAGAATTGACAACTTTCACCACCTTTCTCTTAGATGTCCTCACTTTCACCATTTCCACAAATTAAAGCACCTAACAATCAATTTATTTGGGATCATGATTCTAAAATTCACAAACAATCTTCCACTTTTTAAAAATATTTTGGATATCCAGTTGGGCTCAATTTTTTTATTGATCCTTTACTACTTTTGTCCCTTGAGCAGCTGAAGAATGAAGCTTTGGCTTTTCATGAGCATTAAATAACGGAGGCAAATGCATGAACAAAGAGACGCGTTTCAATGAGCGTCGCATCGTTCCATGAAACTCAAGGAAATTGGAGTTTATGTAAAATTATGGTTGTGGTATGATTTTAATTTGTTTTAATGCGTAATTGAACCTCCTGACGATGAGAACAAATTACGATGAGAACTGAGGATTTTTTAAATATTTTTACTTTTGAAAGTCATTAAGGACCAGGGCCATTGCTGCTGCTGTGGTTCATTTGAGTTTATATCTCCAAAAATGGGTAAAGTGCAAAAGTATAGGGATGTTTTTATTATTTTTTACGAGACCGAATCAAAATAGTAAGGTTTGGTTTTGTTGTAATTTTTTATTGAAACATGATGTAATGTTATCGTACAATCCGAATTTTAATTGTATGTCTGGTAATTCATTCATTGCATATTGTACATCTGAAAAAAAAGAAAAATATTTAAGAATTTTTAGTTGTTTTCTAAAAATTAGAATATGTAAAAATTTGGGGTTTTATATACAATTTTTTGAACCAAAAATGTTCCCAAAATATTAGGATGTGATTAGCAAATATTATAATTTCATTATGAAATTTTAATATCTTTATATTGTTTAACATATTCTCGAATTGTAAATGTGGAAAACTTATCGACATTTGAATTTCATGTCGATAAATAAATAGATAAAAGGTCAAGAGGTCATAATGCATCGAGTTAAGGTATCGTGGGGCACACCCATGAAATTAAAAAATTACAAAAAACGAGGAAACTTACGCCATAGAAATCGGGTCGAGGGCGATAGCCACTGTTGCCTTGTAGTCCCCAGTAGTTAGGCTTTGGAACTGGCTCCCCAGCAACCAAAAGTAGGGATGGCAAAAATGCCCCCAAAAATAAAACAAGTAGAGTTTGAAATAGCTTCATGGCAAGCTATTTAAAATTTCGAGAAAATGTTTGAATTATTATTTTTCTAGTTTAGTTGTTGGTTTACCTCAAGAGATTTTTTCTTAATCCTTTTTGGAATCGAGTGAACTGTTTTGTAAGTGAATTACTTGTGAGTTTGTTATTAGAGAGTTGACTTTGAAATGGTGAAATTGTTTTGGACAAGGATGAAATTGAATTGAGGAAATTTTAGGGACAATGCCAAATAACAATGGCACGAGTTTCATAATTTTTATTTGAATTGTTTATAAAAAATGGTTGACTTTAAAGTAATTTTTAGTCCTTAAAATTTTCCTTGTTTTAATTGAAATGTTAAATAAAAGTTTTCTCCTTGAATATTGCTTCAGAGATGGGTACTTATATTTTAAGTGCAAGAAGCCATCTCCTTGAATATTGTTTCAGAGATGAGTACTTATATTTTAAATGCAAGAAGCCATCTCCTTGAATATTGCTTCAGAGATGAGTGCTTATATTTTAAATGCAAGAAGCAATCTCTTTGAGCATTGCTTCAGAGATGAGTGCTTATATTTTAATTGCAAGAAGCCATTTCCTTCTCCCTAGAATCATCCAACTTGTCGTCATGTGCAAATTAAAACAATGAAATTGACAATTTTTTGGGTGTTTATTAATTTGTTGCAAAGATAAGTATGCATTTGTAGTTGACAAAAACATTTTTTCTTTATTCTTGCATTTTATTCATACATTTTATCAGTAAATAAAAGTTAAATTTTCAAAATTTATAAAAATACGAAAAAAATTATAAAAAAGTTATTTTCTAAATACTGATTGAGTATGGGATAACATGAATATTGTTTCTGGAGAAAATCCACTTTTTGCACAAATCCATTTTTCCCATATTTCACCTTTTGACCTTTTTAATTTTCTTGTCGTTCAATTTTTTTGATTCTTCCCAAATTTTTGATTCCTTTTTCAAAAATTTGGCGCCCTGCGTAAATGCACAGCCTGTCTACCCGTCACGCGGGCCCTGGCTAAGGTACATAAATATTGTTACTATACTAGTAATCTTATCAATACGAATCCTACAAAAAACGAAGCCAGAAACTTCACTAAAAAGACAGCCGTGTCTATTGGGTTGTCTCCAATTTTTTCAAAGAACATGAACTCCTATATAAATATGAAATTGGGCTTAAAATTACATATGTGAAAATAAATTGCAATTTTGAAAATTGCATTGACTTACAATTAAAAAGCAAGCACCCAACATTGTAGCTTTCATCCTGAAAATACCGGAATAAACAATTATTGATCAGTTTAAAAATAAAATAAATGTGCTCGAAGAAACCTTCACCTAGCGTCTAAACCCATTGGAAAATTAATTCCAAAGTTATCGGCATCTGTGAAAGCCTCACTTGCAAGTCCCCTCCACTTTTTAGAGATTTTCCCAACTTGAGTGGCGCCGTCAAGGGATAAGATTTGAAATTCAACATCCCCACACCCTGAATAGGTCCAAAAAGGACCTTTAATTCGAAATAGAGGTTCCTCTTCTGCATTTTTCACGACAAATTTTGGGAAAAAAATACTCCATTCCTATTCAAATACATATCCATGTTTTTACAATTATTCAGTCGTCTAATTAGGTATTCAACTTCAACCTGTTCAACAGTTCCAGCAAGTTGACCTGGTGGAGAGAAAACTTGCAGTGATAGGAGCCAACAAGAGGCACAAGCCAATGGTCGAGTCAAATGAATGATCTCTCTCTCGTTCTGATCTTTTATCTTTAAGTTAAGTGGTCGCAACGGCCCCCAACAATTTCTTGTGCAGCAATCTAAAGATAAGTTTAATTGTTAACATAGCTTTTTAAGTAAGACCATGCATAAAGATATATACCCGTTTCTTCTTTAGCAGTGTAAAGGTCTCGGCCTTGCGAATCTTTAAGTTTGTATTTGTTTTTGGTGTCACATCTCAAGAATGCTAAATAATAATAGTAGTTTAATATTCTTGTCATAATAATTGAAAATTGTCACTACATTTAACTCAAAATCTAGATTTTTTAAGGATTACTGCAATAAATCCCTCTGATAATGCAGCTTTTAATCTCAATCAAAATCAAAATCCATTATATATTTTAAAAACAATGCCAAATAAATCTACCTTCACGCAGTTCAAATTTCTGCTTGACATACAAGCTGTCCAAATTCAACAAATATTCAAGGCCTGGAGCCACATTTAGTGGCACCGTTTGTCCAGTCATAATCTGACCTAAAATTACAATAATTATTATTAACAAACATTCAAATAAACCAAGGAAAACATTGAAGAATTTCATGCAAATTGTCAATCTTAGGATAAGTTGTACTTGATATTTAAAAAACAATCCGAAAAAATCTTTCAGTTAACCTTGACCGGATGTTGGAACGATTGGATAAATAAAACCCTGAGAAAATCCGCAGCATGATGATGATAACTAAGGCATTTTTAATTTAAAAAAATGCTCGGAGGGGAATGTAATAAGAATGGAAATTATTTTTCATATAGTACCAGGTCCTGGTTGTTGCATAATTGCTCTTTGACCATCGGGCCCATTAGTCATGGGGTAACCAGGTCCGTCTGGATCAGACCCCTTTGTGGGATAAGGGGGAGGGTAGTCTGAAATTTAAAATAGAAACTATACTATAGATTATCAAATTTGCTTTGTACTATCGTAATTATCGTAACCATGGTTACGTCTTAAAGGGATTAAAATAAGGAAATGCATGTCAGTAAAGAAGGTTAAGAAGATGTCTAAAATATCTTGTTTGTGATAATTATTGTTTACCAGAATCCCCTAAGGCTGGAAACGGCGGAGGATTAAGGTTTGTGTCGTGTGCCATTCTTAATTAAGCCCTTCGTTCTTGACCTGGAATTGGAATTAATTCAAGGGAAAACTGTTGATTTTGTAAAAGGACAATTTAACTTAAACTTAAACCAGTTAATTGTGATATTGTGAATGAGTAACTATTTCGGCGTCCTTAAGACAATTTTATAGCTCTTTAAAAATTTGATAACGCTAGATAAAGATAAACACTTATTCAGTCAAGTTACAAAAATAAAGTTGATGTAATAAGTATTTTCAACCCTGTACATTTATTGATGCACTTTCCCCTGGACAAAAAACAGGATTTAATTTGACCACTGAATTGCAGCTAAATCCCACAAAAAATTAAAGAAACTTGTAACAAAAGTGTCCTTGGACGTTTCTCGACCTTCAACAATTGCATCATACGACAATTAGTTAATTGTCCAATTCATCCCTCAAAATTAGATTTGATTCTAAAATTAGAGCTCAATCTGAATTAAATTGTGGATTGCTGCCAATTTAAGTCAAAACCACATGTGCAGTCACTTATCAAACAGTTTTCTAACCTTTGTCCCCTGTAAGGCCGCCTTCCGAACGTTTTAAGAGTATTCGAACGTTTTTCGTGGTTTTCTAACGTTTTTTGGGGGATTTCAGAGAATGTCGTCATCCCCTTCGTCATCCTCACAAGTCCGAAACCGGGAAAAGCACGGATCGTCAACTAACGGTGTCCACAAAGAGAAAGGGGACGATAAAAAGGGGAAAATGAAGCGAGGGGCTGGTCGCGGACGACGATTATACGTCATCCTCACCCTCACCTTGTTGGGGGGTATTTACCTCGGAGGGGCTGTGTCCCCTGGTCGCTTTGTCGGCTGGTAAGGGGACATTTAGGAGTTGGGGAAGTTTATGGAAGGTTTTTAGAGTTTTTGGATGATTTTTAAAGAGTTTTTAGGAATTTTTTGGAGGATTTAATAGATTTTGAGAATATTTGGAAAGGTTTTAAATTGTTTTAAATGTTTTAATTGTATTTTTTGAAGGGTTTAAGAGTATTTTAGATGTTTTGTGGATATTTTAGGACAGTTAGGGAAGGGAGCTATTTTGGAAATTTTTGAATGATTTTTGAAGGGTTTAGAGGACTAAAGTTCCAAGAAGTTTGGAAAATTAGACATTGACGTTTTATGAATGATAACTTTTGAAGATTAACTGAAGTTTTTAAAATGGCTTAGTTATTGAAATTTAAAGGGTTTTGAGAGTTTTAGCAGAGATTTTAAAGAATCTTTGAGCGTTTGATATTTGATAAGCTTTGAAGCTAATTAGGAAGGCCGTTGAAGCTTAAAATGGTATTTATTCAAATAGGAGCTTTACAAAATAAAAATGAAGCTTTTAGAATATTAATTGAAGGTTTTAAAGTACAAAATGGGAGATTTTGATCAAAAATGAGTTTAATTGTTGTATTTCAGACAACAATCTGAAGCTGAAGGATTCGTTGTTTGTGGAGGTGAAGCCGGGACTTTCGTCTTACGCGGACGAGCCGGGCGCGGGCGCGGAGTCCGTGTTGAGGCTGTTGACGGAGGCCAAGGGCTTCATTCCGCCCGAGGCTTGGGCGGGGACGCCGATCACGCTCAAAGCCACCGCCGGACTCCGACTGCTCCACAAACAGAAGGCGGACGCCGTGTTGGAAGCCGTGCGCACAAATTAATTTCAAAAAACCTAATTAAACCTAATTTCACACCCAAAATTCGAATTGCAGGTGTCATCGGTGATAAAATCGAGTGGATTCCACGCCAAAGAGGATTCCGTGGGAATTATGGACGGAGTGGACGAAGGGATCTTCTCCTGGTTCACAGCAAACTTCCTCCTAGGTATAAAATACCATCAAAATGCCCAAATTTGACCCAATTTCCAAAATTCCACCTCCCAAAGTATTTGAGTGCGTTTCTTTAGCCTTAAAGTTACGTAATAATTCTTTGGAACATTGAAATCTTCAATTATAGACTTCTTTGGGATTCCAAATTCCCAATTTGAAGTAGAGCTTGAGAGATACAATTTTGATCTTTTAAAAACTACTCCATTACGCCCATTTCGTTATCAATTGTTATAAGATGGAGCATCAACTTTCGAACGTTTTGATCTGCAGATGATTTATGGCTAAATTGATTTCACTTTTCAAGTTTTGCCATCAAAATCAAGACCTTCAGGGTCAAATTTCACGAAATTTCTTGTTCGTCACATCCAAAATTGATCTAATTTTGCCACATTTCCAATTTCCAGATCGAATTGGTGGCCCCGTCTCCAAAACAGTTGCAGCGTTGGATTTGGGCGGCGGAAGTACGCAAATTACCGTTGCTTCCACTCCACAAACAATGGGATTCCTTCCACAAGAAGACATTCAAAATATCAGTTTATTTCATCAACAAGTTCCACTTTACACGCACAGGTAACGACTAGTAACGAGATTTGTCACTTTTTGCTCAATTCGTAATTTCTAATATTTTGCTAATGCTCTGTTCTGCAGTTATTTGGGTCTGGGTCTTCAAGCAGTGCGAAAGTCAATTTTGTCCTACAACCAGACAAATCTCGAGTCCAAAATTTTGGAGTCTGCCTGCGTCAATCCCGTCGTCTCCAGGGAGTGGGCTTATGGCGGCGTCACCTACACCCTCAAGTACTTTCTACCTAGTATTTCAATGAAACCCCCATTTGACCTTTGACCTAAAGGGTCCTTCTTACATATTAATTTGGAATAACGCATTTTAATCCCAGTTTAAGGTCGTTAACTTAAAGTGCTGGGGAGTTATCAATGTTATATTGCGATGCACGGCGTGTCTGTCTGTCCTTTAGGTTGATAACTCTTGAACGCTTTGGCCCCGTGGCCCCAAACTTGATACATTGTCTTATTAGTTGACATCCCCCATCACTTTAAAGTATGGGCCTCCTAGGTCAAGGTCAAAGTTCAAAATTTTACCTCTTCCCTGATTCTTATTGTGACTAACTGTTGTATTTGTTTACTTTAGGGGCGTGCCGACGGGGAAGTTTGAGAAGGTGCAGTACAACGGATTTGCGAGAAAGGAGGCGATTGCGGATTGGGACGAGTGCTACAAAATAATCGTCAAGATAATACAAGAGGCTGGAGTTGTCAAACCAAAAGACCTCAATCGGCAAATTGTCGTCTTTTCCTACTTTTTCGAAAGGGCAGCAGAGGCTGGGCTCATTGGTACGATTATTTAAAGCTCTTCCAGCAAATATTGTATTTTTGAATCAAAATTCTAGAGCTTTTGAGCTAATTTTCGCATTTTTAGGAAGCTTTTTACTCAAATTCCAGAGTTTTTGTATCGCGTACAAGCTTAAAATTCATTTTACATTCTATAAATTAATCCCTATTATAAATTTCAGATCCTCTTGTGGGCGGAAAGTTGACGTTGCAGGCTTATCTTGACGCCGGGAAGTCGGCATGTCGTCTGGTCAACGCCGACCTTCCCCTCCTCTGTTTGGACCTTAGTTTCATGGGGGCTCTGCTCCACGAGGGCTACGGCCTCCCAAAATCCACCCCCCTCCTCGCCCTCAAGAAGCTGGATGGACACGAACTGAGTTGGGCGTTGGGCGCCGCCTACCACATTCTACAAAATGGGAATTAAACTCGCAAAATTCCCAAAATCCGTCTAATTTACAGTAGAAATTGCGAAAGAGTGACGAGTTGGCAAATTTTAGCGATAGTTGTGACGATATTTGGTCAAATTTCTTCCTATTTTGGCGAAATGTCGCTTTTTGGTCATCTCGTCTAATATTTAATTTGCCAAATGTAGCTATTCTTACTAAAAATATCCTATTTCTGGCGTATTATTGCCTTTTGAGACCAAGTGTCACCATTTATCGTCAATTTTGTAACAAATATCGACAACTTATGATCAATTTTGGTCAATTGTGAAAATCTTGCTATAATTTGCCAACTCGTAATTTTTCTTAAAGAGATTTCCAAATTGGGATTTTCCTATGAATTTTTCTCGAAGCGTAACATTTTCCAATTCCTATACAATTAAATATAATTAATAAATAAATGTGGTCCCTTAAATCCAACCCAAATGTATTTTAGAACGCCTGTGATATATTAACACTAATTCCAATTCCTTGTCCTTAAACTTTGTATTTCTTTTCATTTTATTTTTGGACATATTGTGAAAATACCAAGAAATTACCAATAAAAGTCAATTTATGCCAGTAAATTAAATTAAAAGTTGTTTGTCGTTGTCAAAATGCCAAAAATTGATTACATTTCTAAACAAAATGACTTTATTGCCATAATTTGGGCAAATTATGCCCAAAAATCTTAATAAAATGCCAAAATCTCCCCCCACCACAAAATAAAAAGACATCTGAGTTCAATTTCCAATAATTAATTACCACCTCAATTTATTTGATAACTGGGCGTGCGCTTTGGGTACAACAAACTTATTTACTTAGACTTCTCATTTGAAAATCTTTCCCTGATTAAACTTGCGCCCTTCCTTGTCGCTTCCCTCCCAGGAGAAGTAGTCTGCGACCATTTTCTTGGTGTCGGGGGACGAGGGCTCCAGTTTGGTCCAGGCGTAGGTCTCGTAGTCAATCTGCCAGTCGGGGGACAGGGGGAAGGCCAACTCCTGTCCGCGCCACACCCAAACACCGCTGATCGTTGAGTTCCCGTCCTCCCCGAAAAGACAAACCGAAGCCATCGCGTTCTTTCGCATCTTGTCCAGTCGCTGGAACATCCCTGAAATTACAAAACGGTGTAATTAGCATGTGAAAACAGAGTTTTGAGGGGGTTGGGGGATTTTTAGGAAAAAAATCAGATAGGGGCGAAGACATTTGATTAGTTCTTCATATAATTCAGATGAACTATGCACACATCATTTTAATTTTAAGGAGAGGACGGACATCAACAAATCTAAGGTAATTTGTGGTTACCTGTGATGAGGTTGCAGCTCATGAAGACTTTGGAGAGCTCGGCGTTGTACTTGTACTCTCCCAACCAAATAGAGTAGTTCTCAGGGTCAAACTTTTCCCAGAAATAAGGCACAGACTTGTCCACGTCGTTGTTGGAGTAGAAACGCTTAAAGTCCTCCATATTAAAGGTTCTGTGGAACAAAATACAAGTTTTTATTAAAATTGGATCATTTTGTGCTAAATTTTGATTTAAAAAACGGTTGAAAATGTTTGAAGACGAGCGAGTTTCTTTACGTATAAAATTCCGGAAGAAACTGTTTGGCCCTCTCTTAATTTAGCACTAAATATGAGCTCAGGCTTCTGCTATTGATAAAAGCAGAAGCCTAAAGCTCATTTTATAAGGTAGTGCAAAAGAATTTTAAAAAATCCCGCTTACCCCTTAGGAAGGGCGTCGAGGGGGTCCTTGGACTTTGGCTCTTCGGCGAGAGCAGCTTCCGCCGCATCCATCTCCTCTACTGGCTCCTCCTCCTTCTCCTTTTTAGCTGGCTTTGGCTTCTCCTTCTTTTCCTTGGGGGCTGAGGGGGCAGCCGCCGCAGGGGTCCCTATAAAATCAACAAAAACAAAACAATTAGGAACATACAAGTCGTAATGAATTAAAAAAACTTGTTACCTGCACCCTGAACTTCCTTAAGTTTAGCAGGATCGAACTTAACAGGGGTTGCACAGTAGACAAAAGAATAATCCCCCTTTTTCATCCCCTCCCCAACTTTGGGCTGATTGAGAATTGTGTCGAACCAACGAGAGACGTTTCCGAAGGCAGCACGCCCCTCCGCGTCCAACAGGTTCTTGTACAGATCGACCAATGTGGCGAAGACACTGATGTCTGCTAAAGTGACGGCTTCCCCCACCAAATATGTCCGGGTGGACAGGATTTCGTCAAGTGAGGAGAGGACACGCTCAGTTTCCGCCCTGGCACGATTCACTTGCTGTTGTGGGACAAAAAAGAAGGATAAATTCGACAATGTCGCCAATTTGGAAGGGCTTACCTCCTTGTTGAAAGGCATGATGCTGAGTGAAGGGAACAACCATCCAAAAACGCCCGGCGTCAGTTCATTTTGGGCGAATAGAATCCACTGAATAACTAGACTCCTTTCGACCTCCCCCTTGCCTCCCTTGAGGGCGTCGTCGCTTAGGTGGAACGCGATGGCGTCACTCTCGCACAAAGTGACTTTTCCATCCTTGCTCTCGTACGCAGGGACCTGGAAAGTGACGACATATGTCGAAAAATTAGGTGGGTTAGTTTTTACTGCTAAAATTACCTTTCCCAGTGGGAACTTTTGGCGGAAGGCGTCACTTTTGTTGGTTTCTCCAAAGACGAACTTGGCGTCGGGCTCTAACTTGACGCCGGCGTAGGCGGCGGCGACAAACGCCTTCAACGCCCGGAAGTTGCCTTTATAGGTGTAAAGAACCTGGAAATTGATAGTAAAAGTTGGGATAAGTCACAAAATAATTAAGGGCGTAGCCTTACCCCAGATTTATCCATATTTGGCGTAATTTGCGACAATTTGGCGTCAGCTATTTGGTGAAACGACCGGACTGTTGCATGCCACGAAGTAAAAGAACGAGCGGGTTGCTCTATGATTGGGGCGAAAAGACATGAAATTGACGAAAGTTGACACAGATGACGTGCGAGTGACGATTGGGGTGACGATGGAAGGAGGCTGATTGGAGTTTCACTTAAAAATTGACCTGACGACGACGCCGAGGGCGCAAATGTAAGTTTATACTGTATCCCACAAAGCCCTCCCTCTGTCTGTCTGTCCGCTGACCGCTCCCCCGATAAATCGCCGACGTTTCGACACGAAACTTTGTTTGGAGGCAAGTTTCGTCATCTCATGTCTAATTGACGTCTTTATGTCCACAGATGACGAAGGGAGAGCGTGTTTTGGGAGTGGTGCTTGTGATGACGTTCGTCGCCGGTTTTTTTGCGGGCTACAAGGCGAAGGAGATGCGGATAAAATGGCTCAAACGACGAAGGGACCGGCTAAGGGACGCCCTCATGGAGACTCAGCGACAAATTGAACTCCATCAGCAGAAACATTTCTAATTTTGTGTCGAAAGTTGAATCTCTAGTCGCCAATAAACTATTTTTTATGTCGGTAGATTGTCATTCGTCCATTAATTGTGTCGAAATTCGACTGTCGAAAGGGTCCATTGTTGGCCACTCATTACTTTGAAGATTTCCTGTCTGTCGACGGCTGTTCAAAGGGCGTAGAAGCGGGCGGCGACACTTGAGGATGGGATTTCGCCTTGTTGACGCCGAAGGTCACGTCCTACAGGGCCCATTTTCGAACTTGACAAGGGACATGCCCCCTGGATGACATGGGCCAAGTTTCAGGTCCCTAGATCAAACTGTTTAGGATCTATTGATAAATAAGCAGATAAACTTTGTTCACTATCGATCTGAGATCTTTATTATAGAAAACCAAGTAATTAAATAGCAATTAAACATTTAAATCAATAACTGATTATCGCAAATTAATAACAATTAATAATTAATCCAGTAGTAAAATCTAGCTCAGCTAAAAAATCAACAATTAAATCTAAACCCCAACAATTAGCGTCTATTGCCCCCAAAGCCTCCAAATTGTTGCCCCCCATAACCCTGCCAGCTGCCCCCACCCCCACTACCCATCCTACTAACTTGTCCCTGGCCCTGCTGCCCCTGACCCTGACCTTGCTGCAGTTGACCTTGTCCCATATTGTCCCAGGAACGACCAAATCCTTGGTCAGGAACTTGTTGATGTTGTACCCAAGGGTCAATGTATTGCTGTTGGACTGCGGCTACTTGCTGTTGCTGGCCAAATTGGTTGAAGCCTTGAGCTTGGAGTGCGTTTTGACCTTGACCCTGCCCTTGTTGACCAAATCCCGTGTTCCAAACGGATTGTTGAGGGGGCACTTGCTGTTGCCAGACGGGGACACGGCCCTGTTGTCCTTGTTGACCCATCATGTTCATTTGGGGTTTAGGCCCCGCCCAGCCCGATCGG
>JAQIXN010002066.1:0-13604 GCA_034698145.1 Proisotoma minuta
AAGGATATCATAATGATGACTTTCATCCTGTAAAGACATCCTTAGGATCAATTGTTTATCCGCATTTGTCGACATTAGGATTTCATTTTGATAAACTTTGGCCACTTGGGATTTTGTCAGATGGGAGAGTAAAGTGAGCATGTCACATTTTCTGAAGTGCAAACTGCACTGTCGGCCTTTGACATAAAAATACACATGCCCAAATGATAAAACTTGTTTCAGAGATTTTTTTAGATATGTCACAGCTCACACATTTTTTTGGTTCATGAAATTTTGGAAACCTTTGTCATCGCTTTATGACAGCGAACAATCTTAATGTCAGCAGCTATTTCTGCTATTGATATTCTTATCTGAGAGATTTAAATAGATACGTCACTTTAACTGATGTCAAGTCTTGTAAAGATCGTATCCGTTTTATAACATCAGCAGCGGAAGGAAAGAAAAATGAAAATGAAAGCTGGCGACAGTTACACATGTAAATAAATATGTGACTTAAATATGGACTTTGATATGATCTCGACTTCTGAAAAATGTTATAAATAAATAAATATCACGGCTCTACTATTGAAAAATACTACTGAAAATATAAAATGCATTTAATAATTTTATATTGAGAATTAAAAGGCAGCATAACCGTTTAATGTTTTCAATTTGTAGGCTATATACATAGAATTAGGCAAGTAAAAAGATGGAGTTGTGATTGTTGTTTGCATGTCCTCATGTCCTGTGGTGACAAGAACATGATTTGTTCAAGATGTGGCAGAGATACAGGGAGACGGATCAGCAACTGGGAAAAGGAAACTGAAGCAAGGATTTTTTTAAAATGGACAAGGAATAATTTCATAAGAGTTGAGATAAGAGATGTTATGCGAGTTAGCGTAATGTGATTATGTGTTGTGTGTGTGAGTGGCAGGTAGTGTGGATTGTAAAAATGGGTGCAAGAGTAGAATGGGGAATTAGAGAGAGCCGTTTCACTTTCGTTAAAAATGATGCGAGCCCCCAGCAAACGACCCCCGGAGCCCTGAAGGCCACCACAGACTCTTATAATGCGAAAACCATCTTATGTTCCTCTTATTTGAGAAAATATAGCGTCACTGAACGCATCGTGTTTGATAAACCTTTGCTCCCACCCTCAACCTCAGAGTTGACCATTATAGCCACAACTCCCTTTGTGTCCAATTCAGTAGTGCCAAGTAATTGGAAGTAGTGTGATCTGCAAAAGTTCAACAAAGTAAAGTAGAGAGTGTGCAAAGTGTCACCCTATAATGAATTCATAAACAGTGAAAAAGTTTTCAAAACGGAAAATTATATATTGTGTTTAAAATGGTCGTCATCATAAAATAAAAATATTAAACATTGTGATCCAAATATTTTGGGATAAGTTGCAAAGTTAAGCTCGTAAAATTTCAAACTTTCGGATTAACACGGAAGGAAAAGAAGAAGGAATTTTGTTGGGATTTTAAAGTGGTAATACAGATATAATTGGATTATTCCAGACGGACTTTCAATTAACTCTTGAAATTATGACAAAAACTGTTTACATTTATTAATGTGATTTATGCAAAAGTTGAAAAAAGCTGGCAAGCGTCATTGCATGCGTATGCACGTAATACAGATGGCTAAACAAAATTAGAACATTTTACTTTCGCTCTCAATCTAAGAAACTAAGCACAAGTCATGTAACATGTTGCACTTGTTGCGTTTTGATTAAATCACAACACCAGAACAAACAATAAAAATTCAAAAAGAGTCATACAAAATAATGAATCTAATTCATTCAGCAAAAAAATCTTAGAATTAACCAAATTTACATTTAAAGATCTACAAGCTGATTATTTTATGTCAATTCGATAACTTTTCGATGATTTTTTCAGTCTCAATTTAATATTTTGTGATAAATTTTCAGTCGGAATTTATAATTGCAGGTTCTTTTGACTATAGTTTTTTTTAAATTTTGATCTTAAATTCAAAATGAGAATGGAAAAAGTATATAAAAGTGTAGGAAAAGATAAAAAAACATTGTCTTAAATTTAGTTAAAGAACTTGTTCAAATTCTTAACTACGTTTTATTGATATTGTAGATAGGTCAACTTTATGGTTGCATCATGGACAGCAAGTTAGTTAGTTACGTTTCCCTTAATAAGATGTTAATTGTTACAAAATGAGACAGACACGCTGAATATATGCACATTTCTTTTTACTTGAATGGGTTGACCAAAATAGTTTTTATTTTATTTCAGTACCACAATGAAGATGAGACTGACACATTTAGGTTTGATTTTAGTCATTAGCACCTGCTCTACCTTTGCCATTCCCGTCTCTTTCGACTCTGAGAATAGAAATGTAGGAAATGACCTTTTATCTCAATCCGAATCCGATTTTGGAGTGAGACTTCGCAGAGCAGAAGCAGATTCCGTTCCTGCAGCCTCCGGAAAATCGGAAGTGAGCAGCACAACCAGCAAAAATGCTCAAGAAAGACAGGTACATAACTTTATCATTTAATTTTCATACGAATGAACTTGAAATGTACCACAATATAGTATTATATTAATAACCGTTTGTAAAATTGCATTGAAAGAGGAGGACATCATACTGCAAATTACAAGAAAAAAATAAAAATAACTGCAGCTTATAAAGCCTTGGTAGGTCAGGAGCGTGAGAATTTTGTGCTGTTTTATAAAATTTGTACGGAATACATGGCGAGATTTAATCTGATTTGGCGTATGGGAAGTATATATTAATGACAGAATTATTAAGTGAAAATTAACAAAATTTGCAAGAAAATGGAATAAGCAAGGATTCATCCCTCAATTAGATACATGGATTTAATATCAATATATGGATTGTTAGCCTTTACCTAGATCCACGAAGAGAGTGAATTTATCGGTTATAGTTCTCACTCTCATCATTATATAATAGTTGCTACTACTTTAATAAGTGCGCTGTGAAAAACCAGAGCAGTTATTTAACATCAACAATCTTGTTCTCATACTTTTCCTTTCGTTTGCTGAATGAGATAACTTGATTAAGATTCCGTTAGGTAATGAATAGTAAGGATGTGGTTCAATTACTCTTGTTCTTTGATACCAATTTAACAAACTAATTTCCTAAACAATAACACACATCATCGTGAATTTCATCACATTAGACAACCAATTTGAAATGGACGTAATGTCCAAAATGAATTAATCTTGTTATTGTGGAAGTGGAGCATATTTTTAATCATTGTAGCAGATGATAATTTGTTTGTAGTTATGTTGTCTTTAATTCATCACAGATAGTTGTCACGTTTATAAATATGTTGTAAGTAAGCTAGTAATCTGTTGGCCACCACTGCTTTTCATTTTTTAAACAAGTCAAAAGATGCTTTGAACTTAATTCGATAATGTGTAAGATGGAAAGTAATTTGCCCAGTTTTTTAATCACAAAAAATATTGGAGTAGACAAGGAAGCATCAACTCATCTCACCTGAAGCACTCATTTACCTACAAGGGAATTATGTTTTAATAATGTGCCATTTAGCATTTTCGCAAGTACAACAGATGAGTCATTGTCCAACAAATGCTGACCCCAGTTGTTTTTAATTTAGGACGATATTGTGGATGTCCTAAGAGCTTTAAATCTACCTGATGACTTTGCGGATGCATCTACATCTAAAACAAGTGAAGCGACGTCCACTTCCGCTTCTAAATTACAATCAACAGGCCCCACGGCCTCTTCCCCTGTGGCATCAGCTTCATCAGAGTCCAGCGTCGTCTCAAATCCCCCTCGAGTTGCCAGACAATATTTCATGACAGGAAATGCCATGTTGGATAAAATCATGAACTGTCCTTGTCAAAAGGACCAACTGGAGTCCGTGGGGGTAAAGGGGGTAGAGTATTCTAATCAACCAAATCCTGCCATCTACAGAGATCCTCCCTATGGACCAAATGCCTTGGGACCTGGAGATGTCATAGCCACAAATCTCAAAAGTGTTGGAGGAACTACCGGAAATGTTTTTGGTCAATTGATTCGTCTCATTTTGGGACTTCCCAATTTGGCCCTGTCACTTTTGAAGCCACTTGTTGTTGGTGCAGCGGATACTTTGGCACAAACGACAGACGCTGCTGCTGGAGTTACCCAACAAGCCGCAAAGAGTGTCCCAGTTGTAAGTAAAACGTTTTATATACTTTTTTTTACAAACATGCATAAACTGTTCAAGTAAACAAGACAAGGGATTATTAATGAAGATTTTTCTTGCAAATCAGAGTTTCTGTTGCGTCATGCCCCAGTAACAATATTGCATCCGTCTTGTCTGCAGGACCATATCTTTACATCTTAATGATATTTTCCATGCATAATGCAATTATATAATAAGTTCAGATTTTTACTAGATAATTGATTCATATATTATGCTTACTTGCATGCTCTTTCTAAAACACAATTTTTATATGCAAGTTCTAAATCAATACGATTTCAAGAATTAATGTTCCTTTGTATAAACTTTTAGGCCGTAAGGTCTGGAGCTTTAGTATTGAAGAAGTTGTTGGAAACTGTGGGGGATGTTACTGGAGGATTGTTGCACGTGTTGTCCAACTTGGTGGCCTCATTGGCTGCTGCAAAGACCAGTTTGTCTGGGACACTGCCATTTGCATTTGACATTTTGGGAGACGTCAGTGGCCGAGTTTCTCAGACTGTGGGAACTGCCGTGGACTGGGTTGCAGGGACTAAGGAGATTTTGGCCTCTGGAGTTGTCCAAGCTGCCAAAACAAAGGGCAACTTATTCTCAGGGCTTGTGGAGGGAACCAAGGGCTTTGGAACAGGACTTTTGGAGGGGATCAAATATGGTGTCAATGACGAGACTCCCCCAGCCCCTGAGGGAGGGCAAGCATGGAAGCGTTAGTCTCATCATAAATCAGTTAGTCTTGAGTGACTGCAATCTTATTCTTCATGAGTAAGGAAGCAGCTCATTACTATATATTTTTACAATTTGTTGTTGAAATCTCATCCAAGCACTTTACTTTAAATATTGACCACGTGTGTCCACAGATTTTGACGCACAAATTTATTTTCCTATAGACAAAGTCTGGTTTTTAGTTAGTTTAAATAATTTTCGAAAAATAGTTAATCAGTTAGGGTAAACTTAGATAATTAGGTATTTGCAAGATGATAAATGATTATATCTAGTACTGAATATTTTTGAGTAGCCATGCATTATACTGATGATGATGACTAATATCATTAAAACATAATTGATTTAACATATTTGAGAATTTTACATGCTGTCTCAAATCCACTGAGAAAAACCAACCATTATTGCTCTAATTAACGGTAGTTTTGTCAAAAATATGTGTAGTAAACCATCGTTGTAATTGGTTAGGTGTTAACATGAAAAAAATCTTGGACTTGATCATTATTATAGTGTTTTTTTGTGCGAAATTGTGAATATTGTTATACATGTATGTTGTTTGTTAGTATGGGCCAATTTAAACTAATTTTTCATAATAATTTGGTTTTAAACAGTGATATTCAAAAATATATTTTTGTAAGATGTGCTACACATTTGAAAGTGTGGTAGAAAATGGAATCGAAAATTAAATATTGTCGAAAAAAACATAAATTATTCTCATTCATTTGTCATTATTTACGCATCTAATGCAATTCAATGCAAACTGCATCAAATTCCCAACAATCTCTGTGTTGCACCTGCATAATGAGAATTGTTCACGGCGAATGAAAATAAACTCATTAATAATCAACATTGTTAATTTTTGGATTCAGGATAAAAATCATATTAAGTTTAGTAGATTGTTGAATAGTTGCACTCTTTATAAAACGTGATATGAAATTGTATCAAAGTCTGAAATAATATTCTCCTTTTAGCTACTCTTTCCGCATTCACTCTTCAATATTATGTATATATTGGTTTGGTTTTAAAGGAATAGGAAGTCCCCTTCATTCTCTAGGAATTTGTAAATTATAACAACACTGCTGCAGTCCAATTCAACTGGTTCTCTTAATTGTTGACACATATATATGCATAATATGTTGGGAGAAGGTAGGACTTTGAATCAATCAACAAGTGTTTCGTTTGAAAAGTATTTATTACAAGTTTGCCCTGATTTTTATTGAAGGGAGTGTGCTACAATAAGTAGATCACATTCCTATTAAAGATGCAATATTTCAAATTTGAAATAATCGTTTATCAGGTCATGCATCATCCTAATTTAATTCATAGCAGGCGGCTTTATATAAATTAGAGTGTACAAAAAATTGGAATTCAAAATTATTGGGTATCAAAAAATAAAATGCATAAACTGCTGGTTCAAATCATTTTGATGGTCGAGTGGCTTGTTGTTATGATAAACCCTTTTAAATGAGCCAATGCAAAGCAGATAATTTAATTTGAACGTTGCATTAATAATTTTGGCAAGAGGGGTAGCGTATGTCAGGAGGTCTTACTTAACTTTTATATTTTATGTATTGGGTGCATGATTAAAAATGTGTTAAGTTCGAATCTTAAATATATGCTCAACTGAGCGGATGAAAAACGAAAGCTGCCGCAGTGCTTGTTGCTCACCAGGAAGAATAATAAAATTTACAACTGCTAATCGTAAGACGGCCTACCAAAGTGGCGTCAGGTAAAATTTGGTTTAAAACTAACTAGGTATGTAACCTGTTTTAAGGTCACGGATCCCTTGAAAAGTGTTATCCAGGATAAGCGGGCTTGACATATAAATCCTTCGTTGACTTAAAAGATCCATTGACCAGTTGGACGTAGCGTAAATGCACGTCTATGAGTTATTAGACGCTGAATCTCATGACAGACAGACAAAACGATAAAGCAGCTCGTAAGACGAACCTTTATGTTTTACTAATTTTAGCAATCGCTCATTCATAATCCATCAGTTAAAAACTCGTAATGCATGTGGAATTTTTATATGCATAAATTAGCATTTGTCTGTCTGTCTGGGAGGAGGACTCGGTAAGTTTTGACATGTGGAGTATTAAGGGTAGTATGAGGAAAATGAGATTTGGTCGGATTATAAAAGACTTGAGGAGGAAGAAGATGAAGCTGACAAAGAATGATGTGAAAAGGCTGCAAAATGCATTCAGTATTTTATTCTTATTTAATAACAAATTATGATGTAAGAATATAGGAGTAGTGTGTTGTTGATGGATTTTGCAATATTAACAAAACAATAAATTCAACCTATCTGACCATGTTGTAACAACCTATTAGATAATATTTAGAGGGGAGCTGTGTGCAGTAGTTAAGCTTCTCACAAAGGACCAATGATCAACTTAAAGCGTTCTGGTAAATTATTTCAAAATATATTGTAGTACTAATTGAAACGGTACACTAACTTCATTCCGCAAGTACAAGTCCCTTTTATGATTGTTTCACTGCTCGCCTTACTATGTATCTAATTATCAAAAACTTCTTATCTTGTACAAGTTCAATGGTATTGTCGAAGAGTAAAATCTTTTAACTATTGTTTTACCAAAGCAAAATCAAAATCCATCAACCAAAATAACATAGTTAACAACAATTACTACATCAAATAAAAAACAGGAATAAAAAGCACTGTGTCATATTACCCAAGCAATTAAATTCCACAACGTTTCTGCATCTCTAACAAATGTAAATGATTATCGATGAGGCTGGAGAAAATTTGTGGATACCTTTGCATGGGATAATAGGCAAAATGCCAAACATAACAAAAACTGACCTAAGAACATATAAAAACTCATGACTCGAACTAAAGCTAAAATTATCACTTGACCACAATATACGCCCGTATAAAAATCCCCACCCAATAAGAATCCATTGACCTAAATTTAACCTGCAATAAATAAACCCCATCAGCTTACCCTAAATATATATATACATTTAATAACTACTAACTACTATCAAATAATATAATATAACTAGCAATAAGGTTTTCAGTAGCACACTGTTTTTGGAATAATAATGGCACCCTTTGACAGGAATGTAGAGAAGAGCTTTGTCTAGCTTGAGGGAGGAACGATTTCCTTAAGATATCTCACTTAATAAAAGCCCACCCTTAATTATGGTAGGTAACTGCAGCTCCGATAAATTATTGCTTGCATTGATGACACACTTATTAATGTAGAAATTTTGAAGCAGTAAACATTTGGACGGATGTCTGCGTACCTTGTACACTACAGTCTTGAAAGATTATTGTGCAGAAATATTGTTTTGTGCACAGCAGTCGTTATATTTAATGTAATGAGATGAAGTAAAAATTATTGCACTCTGCATTTCCCATTTAAAAAAAGATATCTAGAATGATTGTGTCCAGTTATAAAAAAAACTATTAAACGTCTAGTTAAAAGTTTCATCTGGATGTAATGGCTGCAATCATTTTTCTTAACATTGGCTCTGGTTGACATTCTCTTGGATCACATTCCATCATCCCTGTAGACCCGCACCTGTAATGAAGAGGTCAAATATTTGTGGTCAGAAAGAACGCTTATTCGTTAAACAAATCAATAATTGATTGGGAGGTTGTTTTTCTTTACCTGCACTCCAGACAAGGACCAGATGTTGATGTGATAATTTGGCCTGTCTCATAATATTCTCCCTGCACTTCACAACCAGGTCCTGAAGGGACATTTGGAGCCACGGCTCCACTTCCTATGGAGCCTACTCCATTCAAAAGCTGATTGTGGTAGTATGAAGGTGGAAATACTGAAGGCTGTTGTGTTGTCGAATTTCCATTTCCAACGGGGCATTCATAACGAGGACAACAGAATCCAGGGATTGGTTCTTCATAGCAGCCAGGAATTGGTGGAGGACAACTCTGTTGCAAACAGATAATGTCTCCTCTGAAGCAAAAGCAAAAGTCGCAGGGGTCGTCACGCGGTATTTGTTGGGCTGACATGAACACTCTTCCGTCAAATAGACATGCCCCAGTGGACATGACAGATGGAGATGGAGTTGAAGTTGGATAGGGCCAGGGGGCTGTGGACGGAGTAACTGTTGTGGTTGTCGTCACAGGGTAAAGACTTCCTGGTGGAACCACCGATGTTTCATTCTGTTCATCTTCTCCGATTTGTTGTACTCCAAGAATATCTTCAACGCTGGCTGCCACTGGAGTGGATGAACTTAGAGGTGTCTCTGGAGATGACGTGTCCATCATGGAAGCGTCTCCAGTTGCATTTGCTGAGCCAACAAAAGTTTCATCTACTGCAGGGGACTCTGGCTCTGGGGAACTTTCTTCAGTTAGAGACACACCGGTTGTGCTGCTTGGAGTTGAAACAGAAACGGGAGTCATGTCTTCCACAGAAGATTCATCTGAATCATCATGAACTGGTTTGGCTGGGGTCTCTGATTCATCCTTCACATCTTCGGACGAAGGAGAAACTGCTGAACTTTCACTGCTTTCTGACTCTGGGGCTATTGGTGCGATTGTAGTTGCACTTTCTGTAACATTTTTGGCAGAAGGATCTTCGGATGATTCACTTGTTACTTCAACACTTGGCGTTTCTGGTGTTACAGTAACGACGTTAGTATCATTTATAAATTCAGGTCCTGGGGTAACAGTGACAGTTGGCCTTGAATCATCATCTAAATACAAAGAAAAAATTAAATGACTGGTTAAATCAAAAAGAATGTTAGATGGGAAATGAGAATGCTACATACCACAATCATAAGTTGGGCAACAAACTCCTTGTTGATATACGGGCTTGCAGTCTCCTGTATCACTTGGTGGGGGATTACAGTGGACCAAAAGACAATGGACAATACTGTTTTGACAGGCGCAGACAATGTGACAAGGAGTGGTTGGTGGAATACTGGATCCGTTCTTGTATGTTTTTCCCTCAACAAAACAATACCCTTCCCCTGGGACACGAGGTGGTTCTTCGGCGTCACCTGCATCTGTCGTTGGTTCTTCTGTCACTGGAGGAGTGGCGATATGTACTTTTTCTTGCATAACTACATTCTTCATGTCTGAGATTTCAGGAGAAGTGGAAGGCTGAACAGTGACCCCCATATCAAATACTTCGTTGGAAGATTCATTAACTGGTTTTACAGTGGTTGGTACTTCTGAAATTTCTGATGCAGTCTCAACAGTGGCAGGAGTAACAACTTCCGTCTCACCACCAGCACTAACTTCCGGAACTGCATCATCGTGATGACTTTCTTGTTCTTTCTCAGCGTCAGTCATTGGCATTGGTCTTGTCGTAGTGGCACCATCAGCAGATGATTCAGACATTTCTGATTCTGAAACTGATTGTGGCTTCATGGTTGTGACTGATGGCGATTCTAATTCTTCTCCGGTTGAAACAGAAGGTTCATCGCCAAGTTTTGGTACATCAGTTGAAGCTGGTTTGGATTCTTCGTCCTGATCAGGAGCAGAAGTAGTCATTGTTGATGCTAAATCTTCTTGGCCAACAACTTTCACTGGAGCCTTTTCAGATTCAACAGGGACACTGGTTGTTGCGACTTCTTCTTCTTCCTTTTCTACCGTAGGTCTCTGTGTTGTTGGAACTTCAGGAGATTGTTGTTCGCCCTCACTAACAGATTCGGATGGACGGTCAGTTGCAATTTCTTGCTGTGGTTGTTGTTGCTCCGTAGGTTTGGATGTAGATGCTTCTGCTTCTTCAGATATTACTCCCGTAGTTGGAACTGTGGTTTTCTCAGACAAAATTTCATTATCTCCAAAATCTCCTGCTGGAACTGAAGTAGTTTGCTGTGATTCCTTTTCTCCTCCAACCTCTTGTTCTTTTTCTTCTTCTTTTGTTGTTTCGGGCTGAACTGTTGCAGTGTCAATTTCTTGAATCATAGCAGGAGTTGTGTTAATTGCTTCAACCGATGGCTGAGATGATGACGATGATGGTTCTGCAATCTCATGATGTTTAACTGTGGTTGTTTCACTTTGGTCTGGTGATAATGGTTGTTGTGATTCGGTAACTTGAGATTCTGGAGAAGCATCATCATCCATTGAGCTTATTGCAACAGTTGCATCTTCTGGTTGCGTTTGAGGAGTTTGAGTTGTATGTGTTTCTGGCATTTGGGTGGCATCTTTCACTTGTTCTTTCTCTTCTGTTGGAATTGTTTCTTCTGGTTGATCTTGAATAGCTGGTTGATCTTGATCTATTGGTGAGGATGTAGCTGACATATCTTCAGGCTTTGAAACAGTGCTGGATTCAGTGTCTTGTTGTCCTTCTGCTACTACTGATGGGGCTACAGTGGAGTCCTTTTCTTCAGACACAGGAACTGGAGGTGGCATAGTTGTTTGTTCAGAGCTGGGAATGACAACATCTTCCTTCTCACTTTCTTTTACTGTGTCATCTACAGGAGATTTTTGTGTAGTAATGTCAGAGTCTTCAGGTTCAACTGGCAAGACAACTGTTTCAGTTGTACTTGAAGATACAGGAGCTTCTGTTAATGGTTTATCGGTTTCAGATTCTATGTCAAGTGATGATTGTGTGTTTTCCAAAGGTTTTTCAGCATCTGTTGTAGATTCACTTGAAGAGCTTCCACTTTCTGAAGAAGATGCAACTGTGCTTGAAGATGGCTGGTCTGTTGAACTAGAGATTTCCTCTCCTAAAGGTTCTCCAGGTGCCATTACAGGTTGAGGCTGTTCTGTCGCTTTCTCTACGGCTTGAACTTCTTTCTCTCCATCTTCCATTGGGCTAACAGTTGTTGGTTGTTGAACTTCAGGTTGTTCTGTGGCACGTTCTGAGGTAGTTGATGATGATGAGGGCCCACTTGTTGAAGTTGATTCAGTGTCATCAGGAGCATCAGGGGAATCTTGAGCAACTCCGCCGGTTTCACTGTCTGCATCTGACACGGAACTTGGTGTGGTTGTTGATGAATGCATGGAAAGTGATTCGGCAGGTTCGGGGGTACTGCTTACATGCATTTCTCCAACTACTTCTCCATCCATTTGACTTGTCTTGTCTTCTGCTACACTTCCAACGGTACTGGATGACACGGGAATTTCAGTCACTTTCTCTTCCTCTACGGCGGATGATGATTGAGTTGTAGGGACAATTTCTTCTTCAACAGGACCATGAGAAGTACTTGAACTTTCCCCAGCATCCATTTGACTTACTAAAGGTGAAACCGTAGTAGCTGTTTCATCTAGAGACTCTTTCTGAGATGAAGCGGTTGTTGGTTGGGAGACTTCGTCAGTTTCAATATTTGAAACTGGTTGTGGACTACTAGTTACTACAGATTCAACCATTTTATCGAATTCGTCTGAAGGAGAAAGTGTGGTTGCAACAACAACTTCTTTTTCTTCTTCTGCTACTGCGACAGATTTGGAGGTTGTGGTGGGAAAAACTTCTTCTGGAATCTCAGAGGATGGGACATGGGCTGCAGGTGTTGCTTGGGTTGTAGGAACACCTAAATCTTCTTCATCTTTTTCCACACTATGGTCTTTTATTCCAGCATCATCGCTTAAACCTGGTTCTGGGGATTGTGGAGTTTCAGTTGATGTCTCGTCAACCGTCATTTCCGCTGGCTGGCCAACCCCTGATATATCTGAGGATGCCTCAGTTGATTTTTCTGGTGCTTGTGTCACTGCCCCTTGACTTTCTTCATGGCTTTCAGTTGAGGATTCTTTTGAGGGTTCCGAGCTTACTGATGTTGATGTTTCATCAGATGTGCCAACGCTTTCTTTGGAACTTTCATCTGAGACTGTCCCTAATGTGGTCACTTCGGGTTCTTGAGAAGAGGTAGCAACTTCCTCAGAGGAAGATGACGATGATGATACTGGAGTTTCAGTTGATGCACCTTGAGTTTCGTCGGGCTGTTTAGTAGTTTTTGAGGATTCTGAAGCCGGAATGATATTTTCAGTAGCACTAGTAATAAGGTTTTCTGTTTCCGAAGATGTTTCTTTTATTAAATTTTCATTGCTTGTAGTTGCTGGAACTTGTTCTGCGCTTGTATCGGAAACTTTGTCAGTTTCATGCAATGTTTCTGTATCTTGTACATGCATTGGTCCAATTGTTGTTGGCACTTCAGTGGACTGAACTTGATCAGATAATATAGCATTTTCTTTATCATTAATTTGTTTTTGTTCTTCTTCGTCGGCAGTGGAAATTGAAGTCTGTGTAGTTGCTGCGTCTGGACTTTCTTCAGCTGGCTGCTCCGTTACAGTTTGTTCAGATGAAACAACTTCTGGCATTTTTGAAGACTCAATGTCTTGAGCAAGTGGTGAAGTTGTTGTTGGTTGTTCAGAATCTACCATTGGTTGGGATGGAGCATCAGTTACTTCTGGAATTTTTTCTTCTGTCACTCCCGATGAAGAATCAGTTGCACTTTCTCCGGCTGGTTCCTCTGAAGGTAATTCTGGCTCATCCGCAAGTTGAGAGGATGGAGCAAACGTTGTACTAGATTCATCTAGACTTGTCACATTGTCAGTGTCTATTTTATTTTAAAAAAATAATCAGTTTGGCTTTTGCATGTAGCAGGCAGTGGCTTTTAATGAATGTTATTTGTGACTACATACCACAAGAGTATTTTTCGGGACAACAGAGTCCTTCAGGTGGTTGTATGGCAGTACAATTACCACCAGCATTCTCCAATGGAGCACCACATTCTTGAACTGCACACACAATCTAAAAAAAAATATATTTTATAATAA
>JAQIXN010002067.1:0-13597 GCA_034698145.1 Proisotoma minuta
ATCGCGCGCCCAGACAGACAGACAGACGGACGGACGGACAGAGCATAAACAATATGGTGCTTCGCCCCATAATAATTGTTACTTATTTCTGCTGATTCCGTTTCTAGATTCACTTCTGTGACCTTTTTTTTTTAACCCTAACCGTTTAAATGTTTAGAAAACCTGAAAGTACTTAAAAATTTGTTCCAATTTTTGTTCCAAAATTTGTTTCTAAAAATATTTTACTCTATACCTAAAAATCAATCCTAAAATATGATTTTTGAAACAACATCAGTGAATAATTTGATTGTTGTTAATTTCTGTAATTTAATTGTTGCAGCAATACCAAACAATGTGCGCGGAGTTGGTGATGAACGAAAACATTTTACTCCAGACGCTTGGCTTTGACCTGGCCGTTGATCATCCCCACACTCACATCATCAAGTGCTGTCAACTTGTTCGAGGTTTTAATTAATTTCAATTAGTTATTATTTAAATTCAATCATTGGGCCTAATGACACATAAAACTTGGTTACTTGTTCGTGGATACTCATTTCATAACAATGGGCCCTCCAAATCAAGACCATCCAAAAGATTGAAGGGTCAACATTTTAGATTGTAAATGTCACTTATTTAACTATTTTCTAATTTTAGCAAGCAAGGATTTGGGCCAAGTTTCTTATCTTCTAGCGACCAACATGTATGCAAAATTTTGAAATTTAGATGGAAATTTAGGAAATAACATTTTTTTCCTTTAGATTGCATTTAACAACTATGTGTGTGCAGTATCGACCAACGCTGGTGGCCACGCTCGCAATTCACGTGGCCTGTAAATGGTCGGGGTGGCAGGTAATTAATTAATGTTTCCACATTTTTCAAGCTTTAAGCTGTAAATAGTTTATTTCCTTTCGAAATTGAGTTTTATGATATATTCTCTTTCAAAAAGACACTGGTTATATAAGTTATATAATCACTCACAACTTCCTACATTTTTACTTTCTTTTTTAGATTCCACGTTCAAAAGAGGGCAAAGACTGGTGGAAGTATGTGGACGACAACGCGACTTACGAAGAGTTGGAGGAACTCACAAAAGAATATTTGGACATTTACAATAAAGCTCCGCCTAAACTCAAACTCAAGATCCAAAGTTTTAGCTCCCTAAAACCAAGCCAAGCGCCACCAATGCCGCCGTTGCCGCCACTAGATAGTCTGGGCGGCGCTATGGCGTCAAGCGTTTCTTCATCGGGACCTCCGACGAACAGTCGAGAATCCCAAAATGCAAACAATCAGAGGTCAAGGTCAAGGTCGCCTTCCCCAAAGAGGTATTTAATTAGAACTCAATCAAGGATCTAAAATTATTTTTTAGCAGTGGAAAGTGGCAATTAATTAAGGTTTTTTGGACAAAGTTTTGAAAAAATAAGTTGTTGAAAATGTTTAGGCCAAAAACCTCTCTCAGACTCAGAAATGTTTATACTAAAAAAAAATACTTGAAATAGTTGAAATTAATTCAAATTGAATTGTATGGTGTACAACAAATAATTATACTAATCATTCATTTTATTTTGCAATTTTTCAGGCAAAGGGTGACAAAACCCGGAGAAGGTCATGGTTCATCATCTGGATATTCTGCAAAGCCTTCATCTCATCCACATGGACCTCCAGGTCAACATTCCCATCATGGCATGAAACCCTCAAGTATGAATTCAGCATTTCCATGAAATAATTTTGTTTTTGTTCAAATTAGCAATATATAATTTCTATATAGTTTTTTTTAGTGAAGTTTTCGAAAGACTATTTTTCTGAAAATTGATATTAGTTTTTAACTTCATTTTCTATTTTCGCAGGTCACCATCATAGCTCATCATCTTCCGCTTCTAGCAAACACGGCCAAGCTCATGGTCCCCCGTCCTCACACCACTCAATGAAGCCTCCTCCCCCTCACTATCAATCCAAGGGCCCTCCTCCTTCAGCTTTAGGAAGCTCAGGCCCCCACTCAAAACCATCTTCTAATTCTTCTCAAACTCAACCTCAGCCTGGGAAAGATCATCGCAAAGGACCACCACCCCCTTATCACCACCCTCACTCTTCCACCGGCGGAAGTAGTCGACCAAGTTCCGGTGGACCACACCACCCAAATTCTAATTCAAACTCAAGCTCCAATCCCCAGGTTCAAATTAAACAAGAGAGACCTGAACATCATCGCAGCAGCTCGCATAATTTAAATTCAAAACCCCCGCCACTGCTCCCAGAATTGGAAAAGAAGCGGGAAACACTGCAAAAGCCTCAGCAGCCACACCCCCAACAAAATCAACATCGAAGTTCCGGCTCTAGCTATCCAAATCAGGCCCCACCTCCAAAACTTCCAAATCCAAATTCCGCCAAAGATCAAACTTCTCGCTCCTCCCTACCCATTTTGCCGCCAATACCCCCACAAATGATTAGCCCAATTCCACCAAATAACTCAACGGCGATGCCAAATTTAAATTCAAATCCACTCAATATGTATCGACAAAGCGCACTGAAACCCAATGTCGCTGCTGCTCTTGGGACGCCGCCTGTGGTCAATAAGCCACCTCCTCCCGTGACATCGTCAGCCCCTCGAAATATAGAGCTAAATGTCCCACAGATTAAAACGGAAAAAATAGATGAGCCTGCTCCAGCCCCACCGTCAATTTCTACATTTTCTACTAGTGCTGGTCCATTAGTAAAAAGCGAGCCGTTATCGCCAAAATCTTCATCGTCGCCGAAACACAAAAAGAAGAAAAAGGACAAGGATAAGCATCGGGACAAGGAAAAACACTCATCTTCAGGGAAGAAGCATAAAAAGGACAAAGATAGGAAAAAAGAACATAAAAAGGACAAGGAAAAGAAAGAAGAAAACTTAATGAACAATTCGTTGGGCGGTGATTTAAAGTTGCGGCTCAGTGTTAAAAAGGACAAGGCCGGAGAAGTTCATCATCAAGTCCAAAAGAATTCTTCAAATTCTAATCTTAGGTCTTAATCTTAATTAATTAAAAAGTGATATGATTGACTGATCATTCAAAATTTAAACTTTGCATTTGTTTACTTCTTAAACCTTTTTAACCTTAAAAATTCTGTCTTTAACTTTAAATTTTGCATGATTTAGGTAAAAATTGTTATCTACGAAAAAATCGCCGCAGGAAAAAAATGATTAAATAAATGGTACTTTGATAAATCTTTGCATTGTCTGCATGAATGTCTATTGAACGATGTGACCTGAAACTTAAGATTAGCAGTAATTAGCACCCTCAAGACGCAGGTAAATAAAACTGCAACTGCGTTCTTGTTAAATGTTCGCCCATTTAAATAAATACAAAACATCGAATATAAAGTAATTTGATTGATAAACTTTTATTGGTAATTGTGATAATCTCGAAAGTCTTTTAGTTTCAGATTTTTAGATAAAACTGGAATTTAGTGAAAAATTGCACAAAAGGTTGATTTTCGGGCTACAATAAAATTAGAACTAATATTAATCTTTGGGGACATAAGGAGTCATCAGTAATTGAGAAAATTGCCGAATTTGCTCCGCTCCTCTAACTTCTTTTTCCAAAAGTGGAAGTTTTGTGACATGAAAGTCTTCGTAGAGGTCTGCAATCTGGAATAAATCAAAGTGGAATTAGAATTGGAATTTCAAAACAACTCAAGTCAATTGAAAATCATGGATAGGGAGCTAATGAAGGTCAAATTAATAGTGGAAAAAGGGTTAAATCACTGTATCCATTTAACAAGTCATTATCATCTTCATCTTATTTAATTACCTGATCTAGGTACTTCCCCTGAACTTTACATCTAGCAACACACATTTTACAGCTTTCGCCGGGGGCAGGAAAAAGGAGTTGATTAACGACGACGTTTCGAACATCAATGTTCAGTTTTGTCAACTCTTGGACGAGACGCTCAGTTTCAAAGACGGAGAGAAATTCCGCAATGCAGACGCAGACGAATGTCGTTTGGTCCTGAAATTAAAAATAAAAATTCTGTCAATTTGTTTGGGGTTCTTAATTTTTAAATGGCAGTTTAAATCAGCAAAGAATTTCATTAAGTTGCTCTAAAACGTTCCAAAAACTTACCGGGTTTCTAAATTGCTCATTAACTTTGCGAATTGTGGGTAAAATCTCGTCTAGCTTTGATGCTAGGCTATCGGCATTGAAATCCATTTGAAGGAGTCCTCCAATTTGTTGGATGAAAGGTCCAAAGGAATTTTTGAGCTGGATAATTTTCCCCATACCCTTTTCCACCAGTTTGGGGAAAGATAGGAGGCGGAGAGTGTGACCCGTTGGCGCAGTGTCGAAAACAACCACCGAAAAATTCATTCCTTCAACGAGTCTATTAAAACGCAAAGAAAAATTGATTAGGTCAAAAACTCTATTAAAATTTCGAACTTTCACTAAAATCAATGCAAAATCTAGAAAACTTAATTTCAAGTCAGCAATTAAGACTAAATTATCCAATTTTTACAAAACGTAACTCCGCAAAGTCCGCCTCAACTTTAACTTACTTCATAACTTCCGCATAACTCATGGCCTCGTCGATTCCCGGAAATGCGTTGAGAAGTTCTTGCATCATAGTTTTAGAAACTCGAGGGCCACCTTCCAACCCTTGGAAAAATTCATCAGGAAGCTCTTGATAACCCACGTTGGGGTCTATTTCCTGCAATTGCAAAATAAAATTTCATTAGAATTTTAGAAAAGAAGAGCGTTAATTTGGTTGTCTCTTTGTCATTTAATAATTATGACATCTTGTCGGCGAGCTTACCATCGCAAAAAGATTTTCAAATCCCTTGACCTTAGTAGGCACTTTGGAGAATTTCTGGTCGAATGCGTCTGAAATGTTGTGTGCAGGATCGGTGGAAATGATCAGAACTGACTCTCGAACCCTCGCCAACTGTACGGCTAAAGAACAAGAGCACGTCGTCTTCCCCACGCCCCCCTTTCCCCCCACAAACACCCAACGGAGGGAAGTCTGGTCGACGACGTTTTTCACAGATGCTTCAAGGCTTTCGGTGTCCATCACTGCAAAAAAAAAATAATTAATATTTTTAAATGGTTCGAAACCGAAACCCTCTCAATTTCAGTCTCTGAAAATACTAACAAGAAAATTTGTTCAATTTCTGAAACATTTATTTAATAAATTGAGTTTTGAACAGCCTTTTGGGTTTTAAACCGAAAAATGAAGAAAATTGTGATTTAATCAAACTATTTTTGATTTAAATTGGTTGGATAACCTTTAATGAAAGGTGTTTGAGTTTGTAAATTCCTTAATTTCTGAACAATTTAGAATTTTCAGCAAAACATACGGAAAAAATTGAATAACTTTAGGAATTTTGGTATTGTTTAAAAACTTTCACTTTAATTACCTTCCATTTGTTGAGTATTAATTTACGACACTAATTAATTAAAATTTTCTAGTTAGATTTTACTAACCTTTGACCTAATTGTAATAATTAAACAAAAGTTGAGACTCGTAGTTTGTAGTTGTAAAAAGAATTATTGCTGACGAGTGTTTGAGCTTTTAAACAAAGTGGAAATTGAGACGGGAACAATGAAACAAAAGATTAATGGAGAAAGTTGGAAATTTTTATTTCTTTTCGAAAATTCCCATAAACTTTAGTATTTTGTAGAAAATTTTAGAAATGTTTATTATTGTCGTTGACAGCGGCTTTCTTATGACATAAAAAAACACAAAATAGGTTCAGAAATAAAGAAGCTTCGAGGAGTGAAAGTGATCCTAACGCCAGTTTATTTATTTTGCAAAAATGCGCAGGGTAAAAAGTGTTTACAGATTTGCAGAGGTTTCGACAAAAATATAAGGCTTTGATTAATTGTTCGGGTCCCGAACTTCAGGATATAAATAATATTGATAGAAACAAATTCATATATAATAATATTTCAGGGTTTAATTGAAATAATTTTTGATGTTTATTTTTAAAGTCACCAAGTTTTAATCCACCCATATACTTTAATTTAATTTAAACTAATTTCACATTTTATTTTTTTTCATGTTTGTGACAAATTTCCAAAATATTTCTATTAATAATGTTTGGTGGTTAGATCAATTTGGGTTAGGTTAGGTGGAAAAAAGTAGATTTAGAGTGAGACAAATGTTATAAAATTGTATTATTTTCACGCCGATATTTTTACCTCATAGTCAATTTGTGACAACAAACTAGCGCAAAACGGATGTCACCCATTGAGGTGACCAAAAGGTCAAAATTCATTTTCATGTCCCAGATATATTCCTTGTCAATTTTGAATAGGATAAGACAATAAGTTCAATGCCGAACAATTTAAATCCTTTGTGATCGTCGTCGAGAATATTATATCACTTTTTTCTTACATTACATATTGTTATATATTTGTCATAAATTACATAACCAATTATTTTCATATGCCATAATTTTCTGTTTTCATTTGGAAGAAGAGCTTAAAAGCCTAATAAATAATTGGAAAGAGAGAAACGTTTGATAAGAAGGAAATAATGAGATTCCTGTCACTTGGGGAAAACAAATGCAATAACTTTCACCAGAATGTTGGAGCCCAAGTCTAAATATTATATTCATTTTGAATTGCCTACCAGTAAATAAGCTTTCTGGTCAGAGGCTGTATTAAGCATCTGACATATTCTTGGAGAAAGTGGGGAAAAAATAAAATGTCAAATCGATTATTGGAAATAACCATAAAGAAAGTAAATTTGACATATTTTAATCGGATACTTTTAAGCACAATTAAAAAAACGCATATTTATTTGTCTTAAAGATGACGAAAAGTATCATTTTGAAATAATCTCTAATCCGGAAGATTTTTAAAAGTTTGAATAATTTTAAATAAAGTTAAATTTTGACTTTAAAGAAAGGTTAAGGGTTAAAATGTCAAGTTGTCACAAAAGAAATTTAAATGACTTCGCTTTGGCTTTAACAACTTAGCTGACTCCAAAAAACTTAAAACAAAATACTCTACTTTGACGCCATTATGATTTTCACATTAAAGTAGAGATCCCCTTCACATAGAATAGATAATTAAATTCCATTGTCAAGATTTTTTCTCACCTAAGGAAATGACAATACTGTCCTGCAATTATCATAACAAGTGCACATTGCACACGCTTAAACTTTATCCCTGCAACAACAAAAAATGTTGATGCAGAAAGCTAGAATTTGAGACAATTTCATAATCTTCCTCCAGGGCATTTCATGAACACATCCATGCATCAAACATTAATCAAGTAAAAGATGCTCCAATTTAGTCCTTGCTGCATCTCAAATTGATGGATTTTGCATGCAACTACTTCATCTTTCTCCGAGTTTGACCTGCTAACAAACTTTCGGTAACCCAATTCAACTTTCTCCTTCGCGATTTGGTTGCAGAAATAAGAAGCTAAATATAAAAGCCCGACCCAGCCGAGTGAAAGCTGTATCCCAAGTTTCGCAAATTCGCCAAAATTCGCAACCTCCTTCTCCCAGATGGCATCCAATATTGCAAATTTTGGCCAACATTAAATTTGCACCGGACGGGCGACGCCTCTGCATGCAATCTTAAATTGATGCAAATGCAAACAAATCGATCCCAAATTAGAGCAAAGCAGAATAAAATTCTACATTTTTTGTTGACTTGCATTGTTGGCTTTTAAAGCTGGTCATTGCATTGTATTGCATTGCATTGTTGGCCATTGTTATTGGGTTGTGCTATTTCTAGCCACTCCACACCTTTTAGCTCTGTCTGGCTGCTGTCTGATATCTTGTATCTGACTCTATGCTCTCTCCTAAAATAAAATAAAAAATAAAATACTTGGCCTGCCTTTGTTAGTTAAGAAAGAAAATTGGCAGAGTTAAGGCTAAAAAGTATCATTTGAGATTTAGGGAGAAAGCAAAAAGTAAAGTCAATGGATTGGGAGAAATAAAATTCGGGAAATGTTTCCAAGATTTTTTTAAATTGAAAAGAATGAAGTAGAAAGTTGAGAAAGTTGAGTTTGTCTTGAAGTCCAAGGAAGTTTTGTAAGTTAAATTTTTATTTTATTTTTAATTTAAATTTAATCTTAAATTGCTTAAGAGGTTAGAGTCAATTGCTAATTTCTGAGAATTTAAACAAAAAAAGGAAAAGTTTAATTGTAAAAGTTTGACGCCGTTAAGTTTTTTTTCGAAAATTATTGATACTGTTAAAAGAAAGATGTGTTGTGTTGCGATACCTGCTTTTCTGAAAGATTTAGTAAACCTTTAAATTGCTGACTGGAATAACTATAAAATATCAAAGTTCGTTTATGAAATCCGCATTTAGAAATTTACAAGGATTTTAGTGTGTATATTAATTTTAATTAATGTCATTTGAACTAATTGAGAGGTAGAAAAATGAGAAATGTTTGGAGTGAAGAAAATTGCAAGTCTTTTGCAACAAAAAGTTATTTTTGCAAACTATGATATCTTCTTCGAGTAAACGCATTTTCAATTTTTTTTTGAAACTTTGTAGAATTAGCTTAACTTTTTACTATTTTTTTAAAATTGGTCCAAATGAAAGTTTTTTGCAAAATTGAAAACTTTTGAGATATTTTCCAAGAAATTATGAGACTTTAGGCTCTGCAACTTTTTGCTGTTTGCAACTTTAATTATTGTTTAACTGTAATTAATCCACTTATTTGTGGGGTTAGGTGAATTGGGGTCGGCTGTGGGTGTGGCCACCAAGGAATGGAACACAATTTGGACTTGCGGCTCAACATCAACAACTAAACACCAAGATAATGGATAATTGCAGGAGAAATTAATTAAACTTCTTCCAAATCCTAAACAATGCAATTAGCAATGACTGCCGGCGCTTCACTCAATTAAATTCTCCAATTAAATTTAAACTGCCAACATATTGTTCTAATTAATTTACCAATGGTGCTCTGAACTCGATTCCTATAAAATAGTACCTGTAAACCCCTTGACTTTCAATAGTTTAGTAGTGTCGCCTTTTGTCGTAAATTTGCCGAAATCGAAATGTCGGACGTGGACAGCGTTGATGACCGGCCTACAAGTCGTCGGACTGCAGGTAAGACACATTTTTATTTTGGTTTACTTTTTAGGTTTTTGGCATTTTAGGAGAATGGGTTGTTCCATTTCTTGAAAATACTTGAAATTAGACTAATTTTTCATATTATTTGGCTAGTTTGCTGGTTATCAATATTGTTCTTAAAATTGAGAGAGAACAATTTTATCGGGACATAACCTGATCTAACCTAAATATCCATTTTGTTGGTTATCAGCATAATTATCAATTGCGTTGTGAAATTATACCTATTTTTAGTTAACGATTATTTCTCCTGTTTCCCATTGATTTGCAAATTTTTCATTGTTGGTTATATCATATCGTATTGTTCTTACTTGACATATTTATACATTAAATTTATTTTTTTCAAAATTTATTTGCCAATTTTCCTCTTTTTCATTGTCTTTTGTCTTGAAAATTGCGACATTTCCCTGTCCAATACTGTCCATCCCATATATGTCACATGTCATGTCCTTGGCCCCTGACCCTATTAATTGTATCAATTGTGGTCTTATCAAATAAGGAACTTGTTAACTCTCTTAGTCCATTGATTTAATTGGCTGGATAAATAGGCTGAGTTTGGAATTAAAAATAGTGATATCATTCACAAATCAATTATCCTTGGTCGTGGTTGCTCAAATTGAGTGTTGCCAACTTTCTCCTCACTTCGGACGCCTCCGGACAATCCTTCAATACGTCAGCCACACAAAGGGAAAGTGGACAATTATTCGCCACTTGCCTATGTCAATTCCTGTAGTCTCTGTCTGTCGGTCGTTTTGGGTGGCTGAATTCGAAAAGCATATATCAAATTATGACCTCGAAACAGATCAAGTGTCTTTTTAAAAGGTTTTCGCCAACCGAATCAGTTGAATTTCGGATCATAAGTAATTTGCATGTGGTCTAATTCGAAGACATAGCTCAAATTATATTATGACGTCTGCCTCTGCATCAATCATAAGAATTTAGGTAAAAAGTCACTTGGATCAGAGAACGTGGGACATGGTCATAGGGAAAATGGCGAAGGGTGTCCGGACCGCGTTCCATTCAGAAATCTCGACTTCTTTACAGGTCAAGGGTCCTTTCCATATAGCTTCCGCTACTTTATTACAACTTTGGCCAATCTTAAATAAATGGGTGTTTCGAGCTCTGGAAAAAGATTGATCGACTTATACTTCTATGTATTGTTTGCTTTTTCATTTCCCAAAACTTTCTTATTGGAAGGAAAAAGAAAACATCATAATTTGGCTCTATCCAATTTGCAATTCTTATGATTATGAGCTCTAGGCACGAAATTATGTGTACCCTCTGCTTTTCAAAATTTAAAGCTCTAAGCTACTTCTAAAGTTCCAGGTGCAAACTGCAATGAAAAGAGACACGCTTAAGTTTTTTTTGTAGTAAAATTTTGTTGCGCAAGCTTCAGCTTTAACTCTTTTGTTAGAGAACAAAGAACAAGAAAAGTATTAAAGCTACACAAAGCGTCGGCTTTAGCAAAATTTAATATTTATGGTTCACTAGCAGTTTACGTCCATTTTGCAAGTTTTATTTGGAGCCAGTTTTAGTCTAGACCTTTGCCATCTTTCTAACATTCCCAAACTGACATTTCACGAGAATTTTTAGCTGTTTTTAATTTAATTGGTGCAATTTTGTTAAGAACACTTTTGCGGTTTCAGTTCCGAATAGTTCATCTTAATTAACTCTTTGTTTAAACTGGATGATGGCTGTGAAATTTCCTGGAATTTTAATTTTGCAGTACTTGGAATTTTCGATAAGGTCCACTTGTAAGATTAGGTAGGGGCTAAACCTTTAGTTCATTATGAGAGTTCTTTGACAGTTCTTGTTCTTATTATATGTATAAAGCAATTAGGAATTAGGAAATTGAATTTTGCGTAGGCATAGGTTCTGTTACTTCTGTTCACTTATTCTGTAGGTTCACTTTGTTGGCAAATATAATAGAAACTAATCACTAATCTCAAGTCTTATATATAGCCGTTATCCAATTACAGGGAAATGGAATTGAATTACGATCATAAGTTATGAATCATAACTAGAAGGATCAAAAAGGGCTCAAAATAGGCTTTTGTAGACCCTTCAAGCTCCATAATTTTGCGAAAATCTTTAAGTATCAAGACTCGAATATTAAAATAGACTTAAAGTTGTGACGTGACTATGCATTTGTATTTGAAAAGGGATTTTAAAGATTTGATGTCCATATATTTAAATTAAATTATTTTATCCAGGAATTTAAAGGATTTCCCTTAAAATCCTTTTTCACATGCACAGTCACAGTCACAATTGCTAAATAATTAATTACTCTGTTTGTTACATAAATAACATGAAACTTGAGCGTGGGCAACAAAATTCACGTGGAGTAATTACTCTTGAAAATTAGGTATTATCTTCTTTTTGGCAATTTGCTTCAACTTGAACTTGAACTGGGCTCAACTTCAAGTATTATTTTATTTTAAAGAGCTTGACCTATCTAACATTTATTACATTAATTGTTGTGTTATGCAATTTGTGATTGTAAATTACAACTTGTAATCCATCATTTATAAAAATGAATAATGTGTTTTAGGAGTAACCTTCAAGTCTCTTATTTTTACAAGATTGGAATTTACAGATTAATCCAAGTTTTTTTTACAAGATTGGAATTTTAGAATTTAGAATGAATCACTTCTTAAGAATTTAAATCCTTTCTAAGGTACGGCACGATTAGCTTTAGACAGGTTTTAGCTTAGTTTTAGTACCTAAAATTTAGGTACTTTGAGTACTTTAAGAAAAATATGCAGACAAAAAATTTCGCAAGTTATTTTTGTTTACAATGTGTCATCAAGAAATTCTGAGAAAATGAAAAATATTTGAAGAGGTGGAAATAATCCTAAAATTAGCTTTGTAAAGTTCAAATGTCGGCATCACATTGTAATTTTAGAAAGTGACGTGGAGGCTTAAATAAATACACGTCACCACTCATTCATAAAATTGTAAGTTGGAGTTCTAATGATGGACAGACAGACAGAGCGAGCATGTGGTCTTGCAAATTAGCTAAAAATAGGAAATGGATGGAAATGGCGTCATGTAAAAACAAAGTCAAGATTCCGAAACAGTAAAACTCCCAAAATTGTTTAATTTATGAATCAAAATGATTTTCTCAATTTTTGCAATTCTGGATTCGTTGAAAACAGACGAACAGACAGAGCATGTCAAAACCGACAAACAAGCTGCTATGCTCTACATTGCAATTGATATACTGTTCATGAATGGAAATGAATCATTATGTATGATGTGAGTCAATAGTAATACTCACAAACATTTGGGCATAAATAACCACACATTACACTACATGAGCTTTTATTTGCACTCTACTCGCGAATTCATGAATGAAATGAATGGGATGAGTATTGCTAAAAAGTTGTCTTAGTCATTTCGTCATTAGTCAGCTCACTTTTACTACATTAATGTGTCAGTCGTTGGGACGAAGGAATTAGTGCAAGAGCTTAAACAAATTTCTGCAACATATTCTTACCATGTGGCTAAATTCAAGTGGTTCGTAAATAAGTGGGATAGGTAATGGTAGCTGTTAAAATTGCGTTACGTTGCATTGCCATTCCCTCCTTCGAGTTTCAAGCACAAACACGCACTGGGAAAATTTGTGAAAATTTGGTGAAAATTTGGTTCTTATAAAGTGAAAGTTTATCATCAGTTTAGTATGGTGATATTCCAAAACAACCTTAATTTCGTCGATAGTAATAGATTTCAAGATCCACCAATTGACCAGGTCAAGGGTCATAGCGGGAGTAGAGAAAGTTTTTTAAGCTCGGGTTCAAATTCAAATTCCGTTCCAAAAATGGAATATTTCGATCCCGCCGATGCAGTTGCGTTAGGATATTATGAAGAAGATCCTTTTACGAGGCCTGGTGTTTGGGGTAACTATTATTTTTTTTTAAATAATTCCATTGTTTTTAGACTGGTCGATCCGTAATGGGTGTAATAAAAACATATTGGTATGACTTCTGGGTCATGTTCTAAAAACTGTAGTCCAAGATTCAGGCCGCGGGATTAAAATTTCCAAAGTTATCCCGCAAAAAGTGTTCAAAAATATGTGACAGACTGACAAACAGAGCATTGGCATATTTTAGCTAATCCACAATAACATGTATCTCCGGTCACCGGTAAAATAATTACGCAGGTGGTAAAAATTTTAATCATAAGTTTGTTTGTTTGAAAGATAGTGAGTGGAACTAGTGGAAGTGAATTAGATAAAATAGTTTTGCATGCATCACATTGCATCGGCATTTGGCAGCCACTTCCTGTGATTAGTCATGTCATCTGCAGATAACCTATTTCATATTTCGGCCATTGTTGCCCATTGTTAAAGGATGCAATGAGTAACTGAGAATTCCAAGAATTTTATTATGAGTCAAAGGAAATGGAGCCATTTCACACTTGGCACTTGGCAAACTTTTTGCATGTTTTTGAAAGTTTTTGGTAATAGAGACTGTTTAAATTGGGAGACTACTAATTTATTTACAGTTTTATTGGAAATATATGTCAGTCTGTCTCCCTCCTCGCTAACTTTC
>JAQIXN010002068.1:0-13589 GCA_034698145.1 Proisotoma minuta
TCTTGGGGGAGGTGTGGTAAAATGTTTGATTTGTCGAGCCGGCCTTTCAGCATTAGGAAAAATAATCCATACACTTTTTAAAGGCCGGCGAGTCAAATCAAATGTTTTACCCACCGAACCTAAGATTTTTTAACTTGTTTATATATTTTTACATATTTTTTTTCAAAATCTATTTGAAACGGCAAACAATCAATGTCACCTTGATATTGTGTATCCAAACAGGATACCTTGAATTAGTGTGATATCCTTCCGTCCTTGAAAGGTTGCATAAAGCATGTTCCATCCAACCAGAGTTAGAGGACAGGTAGATCATGTCAGGAGACGGAAGGATGTGATATTTCACACCGTGAGAGGAATAAAAGAAACTTGTGAATCACGGACACCTTAAAAGTAGAGGAAAAGGAAGTTGATGGAAGAAATTAATAAACTCTCTTCCCATTAATGAGAGGAAGGTAAGTTAAGTGAAGGGGACAAAAGAAAGTTCTCTTTTATCTGTTTCGGGACAGAAAGGATTATCAATCTCCCTCCTGTTTACTCACCTAATAAATAATACAGAAGACAGGGATTTGTAGTAGATATCATTACGAGCTGACAATAAGAGAGCAGAGATTCATCAAATCATAAACATCAAAGAATATTTCAGAGTCAAGTCGGGAAATGAAAGAAGCCAATGATTATCTTCCAGGAAAGGCTCATTCTTTGAGCTAGCTTTGAACTTTATTTATTTAGTTTGTTCTGCGTCATGCCCAAAGTAAACTGATTGGCAGGATCCATATCAAAAAGACAGAAAAAAATGAATTAAGGGTTTAAACTTTTTGCAAAAAATTGTTTGGTAAAAACATGAGAATGCAGTCATTGTTTGACATTGACTCTTGAGTTATGTAGTATCATATCATGTATGTATGTAGAAGAATGTCAGAGGGACTTTGTTAGTAGAGATATTTATATGTAGCCTTCTTTACTGGTGGGTTGTGTGATGATGAACCCAGAAAAGTGAAAAAATGATGGGAGAAAATAAAGAAGTAAAGTGAGGTCCCTTGCCAAGAATGAAGTGTAACAAGTGTGCAATTCTCAAGAGATTCTTCACGCCCCGTCAATCATTCTTCCAACATCCATTTTTCTCATTAATTATTCACAAACGCTCCCTTTCTTCTAACCAAACCAGTCATAGATCTCACACCCCAGAACTAATAGCATCAAATGTGGAAATGGGAAGAAGAGTCAGGGTGCTTGGAATTCTTATTCAAAACAATTTTAAACTTGGGCAACATTATTTTCAACTCGTGCTACTTTCACTTTGCGAGATTTTACGACTCAACGCGCTTGGTAAAAGAAACATTTCAATCTGTCAGAAAAAAAGTGCGTAGAACATTCCATGCAGGTGAGATATTGTAAATACTTGCTGTGTTTGTTCAAAGTTAGTTATGCGACGTTGCATAAAATACAAAAACTAGGACACGAGTGGCGACGATGGGTCTCTGAAAAAGTTGAGATATTAATTATTGTGTAGATAAGAAATGAGACTTCTCTTCCAATAAAACTCACACTTCATCACATTATCTATTAAGCCATCTGCTGAGTTTGGCAAAGGGAAGAATAAGAAATGCTCAAGATTGGTTGGATCAGCAAAAGCTAAAGAACCTCCCTTTCATAGGAGAGATGAATATGAAAAAGTTAGCAGTCTAACAGAGATTAATATATAATATATACTTAAGACTGAAAAAATAGAGCAAATGTCAGTATCGTACTATAAAAAGTAGTGGAAATAATTTTGTTTTGCATTTGACTTTCTCTCGCCCAAACTCAAGGCTCAAACTGATTATGAATGAGTGTTTGGAGAATAAAAAAGGAAGAGAAAGTAAGACAAATGATTGCCGATGAAATAATTTTCATTGTTCATCCTTTCAACTCGGCTGTGCTATTTTAGCAGAGAGGAAACGTATCATTCATTTCTGTTGGGAATATTCCCGGCGGAGTGGAGGGCAAGGGATAATAATTTGAATAAAAATGTCCTCTCTCAGCCCCAATTCTCTCGTGCATTCAATTTCAAATTTGGGGAGAAAGTTTAAAGGAAATTGACTCCGGTAAAGCAAAATAGCAACGTCGGACTACACCAAAGTTATTTGTTTAAGCCGATTATCCTCCCTTTCAAAAGAACGTAACTCATTTGTTATCATCAGTGAAGAGGCAGGAGAAAGAGTGAATGGAAAGAAGAATAATCAATTCAGCAATTTTTTGAACAAAGTCAACTCAGCAGAGAGCTCATTTTGTGGTCTCACAATTCTCATCCATTATTTAGCAATTCGGAGAAAATATTATGGCAAAATTAGGGATAGTAAAAAATATTAACTCGATGTGTATTTACAACTTTCTCTTATCTAAGCGCATGATGCAAAATTTAATAGAAATTTTAGAGTTGGGGTCAATTAATGAGATTACGTTACATCACTGTCATTTTTTCTGATTTGGAATTTAATTTGAAGTTCATACATCAAAAGTTTAATGTAGTATTTGTATAGAGGAAGTTGGGGAAAGGTGAATTAGGCAAAGGGTTGATGATGAGGTCGGAGATTATAACTATTTGAGTCCAATCTCATCACTGAGCTTCAATTATTCAAATGACTTCACCCCACACACGCATTTGCTCGGAAGGGAGATGAGAATTGTTAGAACTAGCTACTAATTGTAATCTATCTGCTTCTTTTTGACTTTTCAAATGAATCAAACCTTTATTCATTTGCATATACCTTTGAAGTTTGAACTTAACCCAATTACAACTGCTATACAACAATAAAGAGAAATTGCGTAATACTCATAATTTGTAATTGTAATCATAATTCATGCCCAACAATGTTTGTATTTATGTCGTTTATTTTGATTGCAACCTTAACTCTTTCCCCCATATTAGCCCTTCTTATCTAATTATACAAAGTGTCACGCAAGCAGCCAAATTTGCGTTTTCTCTATTTTTACAAAAAAGCTTGAAACAAAAAAGAGAAAATTTGTTTAAATTAAGTTGGTGGATAGAAACCGATTTGTGATTAGTTTATTGGTTTGAGTGCGGCTTTCTTTGGGTAAAAGTTGCATTAGTTAAGCTACAACTTTCACCAATATCTCACCTCAGGCTAGATTATTATTAATGTGTCCTTGTGTTAATGAGTTACCCACTCAAATTCTCCCTTCTCACAAAGCACGAAACTACAACTAAGTAAACCAACCAACTGAATAAACTGAACTTGGGCAATATATATATATATATATATATGCATGGATGAATAAATTCATAGATTGTCCACTGGCCATGTGCATACTTGGTTGTGTTTAAATGTGCTTCAATCCATTCCACTCTAAACTTGATGCATAGTCGGTGAAATAATGGCCAACACCTGAAAAGGGCGGATTATTATTATTCCACTTTAGTTGAATACACGGTACACTTATTGAAAATGGAACAAAGCTTGAAACAAGTATTTACCTCCTGTTTTAAAATCTCCAAAGCATGAAAACTATGTAACGTAACTACCAAAGTAGAGTCAGTAGGCCAGAGGCATAATTTCATTTCGGGCTTAAGCATTGTAATATATATTTGTAAAGCCCAAACAAGCCATGTAAATATGTACAACTTGATGCGAGTTCATTGGAGAAAGCAACACATGCAATTATTCCACACACGCGTTATTTAAAGTACAATAACTTGTTGGACTTGTGACAGTTTCATTCATAAAACTAACAAAGAATTTTGCAATTTATGACGAAAAGGTCAGGTACGACAATTTAAGACTTAATTTGAATTAGATAATTTATAGAGTATTACTCATTTCCTCAATGTCAGCCAAAATGCAATCAAGTTTCCCAAGGAATGAAAAACAGTCAAAATATTACTCTAACCATTGCGCCAATCAATCATCAATAGTTTAATCTTACACCCCGCATTTATTCCGTTAATGTCATTAACCATATAATTAACTAAAAGCTTTGTTGGTTTAAATATTGGCGTGCAAACTTTTTGCTGATTTTCTTTGTAGGTAGTCCAAAGTATTTCCTTATAAAAGTCATGGAACGGAAGAGAACTTGCTTTCTCGCGTTTTCTGTTCCATAACATATCTCACCTTCAATCTGTGATAATTAAGAAGGAAAAGAAAATAAGTTGTTAATGACTTAATTTGGAGTATTGTTCCTAGATAAAACCAAAATCTGATTTTACATTTCACCACAAAAAAACACAGTTTTTATTTTCAGAAACTAAAGTTTTTTTGTCATTTTTGTGTTAGATTTTTATCCATTTGAGTTGTTGACTTTGTAACCGGGAGGAGAAATTGAGACTTTGGGAGGAAGGGAAAGAAAGGAGAGGGAGAAAATTCCTCAGTTTCACTTTAGCAAACGGGCACAACACTCGATCGCTTCAGAGAGAGAACGGTTCAAAGAGTATCAAGTTACCCCCTTCTTCTTAAAGCAAACTTTTGGTAAAGTTAGTTATATCGCTAACTTATATTAACTATATTAACTGAGTGAGATATTCATGTGTGGATTTACTGTAAAGTATTGCACACATTTTTTTTATTCTAAAGAGTAAAAAGAACGCTTGAGATTTGCGCGTAATATTGTGCAATTTTTGAAAGTTTCGTAAGTATAATTTTAAAGCAAAACAAAAAAAAACTTGTTTAATTAAGAACATTTATTTACTCCCCATAATTAAATTAACAAAGCAATTCGTGGAAATTATCAAAAGTACAAGCTTGTAAAAGTTTTGTTCGTTTTTTTGATTTGTTGGTGGTTTTATTGGTTGGAGTGCCAAGGGCGTGATTTGTGTTGAGTGTTGTCCGATGATGAGATGAAGTCAATTAAGGATTGGGGGCTAATCCTCTCCATTATTGGAACAGGTAAGAAAAGAAAGGATCAGAGACTTAAGTGGAAAAACCAACATGACTTCTACATGATGCTACTTAATTAAGACGGCAGAAATTGAAGGGCTGAGCAAATAGTTGCAGCAGGGGAGAAATTTTTGAAATATTCTCACGGCCTGCTTAACCATCTAACAAAGTTATATAGTTCAACAATTACGCACAATGCCATTTGAACATAAGAAATGAAAACTCTAGAGATTACAATTTTTATACTTTTAATGGTTTATCCACCTAGTAAACCTAAAAGTTTGGTTAAAAGAATGAGAAAATAAGATTCCCCAGATTCGTAAAGCAATTACGTTCATTGCTTTTAAGTCAGAGTTGAATTTGAGTGGAGGTAGGAAAAGAGAGCATTATTTGAAGTGAGAGATCAGAGTCTCGATATATTTATACAGCCCAAATTCCAACAAGTGAAAGGAGAGATTCTTGATAAAATATGAATTTGATGGATCTCTCCTTTTACTTGGCTTAATAGACCTGTTCTCGGCCTCTTCAACTACTTATCTATCACGCTAAGCTCTGAAATATGCGTATCCATCATTTTATACCGTACTTAAATATTTAGCTCTGTCCTACCTACGTACTTTCACCTGCTAACAACTTTAAAGTAAAAAGAGAGAGAGAGAAAGTAGTCAGTAATGGAATCAAATCCCTCAGAACATTCCTTCATTTCTCCTTCCCTCACTTAACTTTGGGTTGATGGAGATTTAAAGACATAATTGCATTACACTCCCTTTTCCATGTAATCTTCTTCTTCAGAAAAATAGAACAGCCAATATTTTTTGCTCAGTCAGGATTTATTTGCTGAAAACGTAAGTTGCAGCTATTTCATTCATTCATTTACAGCTTAAAATTTTACACCTCAACATAATCCTTTCATTAGCATAAATGCGTATATATGATTGGAGAAAGGTAGCACATTGTTCAAATAACATGCAAACGTTATTTTGGGAAAGATTTAGAGGCAGTGCAATCTTAGACCACATCACAAGCCACACAACACACGCCTTTACTTTGTTCACTGTGGTTGGCTTATCTTGGCATGTGAGAGTGGTTTCCTTAATTAAACAGTGGAATAGATTGAGATGCATGTTGAGGGAGAAAGTGAGAAGTGGCCAACTATTTCCGCCGAGAAAGGAACTTTTAAGGAGTAATGTCTAATATCAAATCAACAAAGCTCCGCATTTCTCTTGTTAGATAACCAGACAACTATAAATTCATAACAAAGAGAAATTACGTAATTGGTCAACGATGTGTATCACTCTTGCATGGAAAAATTTCAGGCTAAAAATATTGATCTGTTGTTCTTTTGTCTGTGCATTTCTTTTAAAAGTTTATTTAAAATTTGCAAGTACTTTTTTGTCTCTTGATCTTATGGCAGTTAGTTGACTTTGTAAGTTTTTGGTTGACAAAGTGTGAACAAAGGAAAGTTTATTTCTCAGATCAGCCACGCACACTTTAAAACATTGTTCTTAAATCTATACAAACAGCAAAGTTAAGTTTGTGTATAAAAGTTTGGCTTTGTAGCAGAAAATGTTCTTTGTCTTGTTTATTTACACAATTCCACTTTGAAGCTAGTGCAATAATGCAGTGTAATGCGAAGTGAAACAAAGGAATATGATGAAAGATTTCACTTTATGCTTTATGATTTATTAAATTTATTTACAACAGCAAATAAGATTATATTGTATCAGAGAAACATCCAAATTTAATAAAATTTTATTGTTTTATGAATTGTGAAAGTTTTACTTTTCTGTGTCAAGTTTTGGAAAAATTGGAACGATACAATTTTATATTTACTTGTTATTCAAAATTACTTATATTATTTGTCTTGTAATTTCAGTATTTGGGAACTTACGCTTATACCGCGTTCAAGTTCCTCCTTTCAAGATGAAGGGTGAGAACGCGACATTGGAATGGTAAGTCAACTTTTCTCATACTTTCTCCCGTACAAACAAACATAAGGGACACGACAAAGGAATGGCCACGAGGGGTCCCACCCCCAACAGATTACGCTACATTTTTCTAAACACATGCACAAACTTTAGTAAATACAACTCTTCCCATGTGATCTTTATTGGGTAAATTAAACATCTGTTACAATCAGTTTGTATTCATAAAAGCACAATGCAATGACACAGCAAATTCATTGCGTGGTTCATTATCGATTTTACTTGAAAAACAAATTAATGTATGACTATAGAATGAAGCGCTGTTTAATTTTTTCATGTTTTAATTGAATTTCAGTCCATTCGAGCTGGGGAATGACAAACTGTATGCAGTAAAATGGTATAAGGATAATGAAGAGTTTTTCAGATACGTTCCTCGCAATCATCCCTTCTTCCGTGTTCACAAAGTGGAGGGCATTTCCGTCTCTGTAAGTTCAGCCTCTAATTAAAATATTAACAGTCAAATGATTTATGGCCAAAAATAAAAATGACAAAGTTTTACGTACGCGCAGAGAGAGAAAGTGCATTTTATTGTTTCTCCAACAAGTTTGTAAAAGCGTAGTTTTTGATCAGAGTAACAAATTAATTGAAAAGTGGGATCAAAAATGGTGTGAATGACGAAAAGATAAAAATCCCCTGCTTTGCTTTGTTCACTATGTCTCTACAAACTTTGCAAATGATTAAGTTAGAAGGAGCAGAGCACTCCAGTTTGCTCCAGATCTTTCAACTTTCCAAAGTTTAAAGAACAGGCAAGATTATAAATTAAACCAAAGCCTCTCGTTGACAAGCTGGTTATCGATTGTCACAAATCATAAGAGATGAAGGTCCTACTTATAAGCATCATTTATTAACTCTATATTAAATATAAGCCACGTTTTCAAGAGAGATTTCAAGTACAACTTGTGATTTACAAGTTGGAAAACTCTAATAATTAGAAGTTGGCAAACCTTAAATGTCTAAATGGTTAAGATAATTGGCCTAGATTTTATTTATTTAGATACTCTACCCAGAATATGTAGCTATATAAATATTTGGAGAAAGTATGTATTGATATGTTGTTCCATTTTTGTTTGGTTTTTGGGGGCGGTGTGAAACATCTGTAGCCAATTGAACTTTCTCCAACCCAAATAACCAAAATTTATACCAAAGTCTGAGCTTCTTTAATAAAAATTAATAAGATTTCCCTTCCTTCTACATCTGAGCAAACTAAAAGATTGGTGAAGTGAAAGTTGAGCCAACTTGTCCTTTGACAAGCGTGACGAATGAATTAGAGAAAGTTGCGTCTGATGGCATATGCTAACTAACTCGTTAGTTAAGTGAACCTTTCTTTGCTTTTGCAAACTACAGCTTTTAAGTACTCCCAGTTAAATATTGAGTTACAAATGTATACAAACATTTATTTATCTTGTCTACTTTCTTTCTTTATTTGGTTACTACACGAGAAATTAAAACACGACATTTACTACGACATTTATCCTTTAGGCTAAAGTTTTACGCTAATGTGGTCCAATCATGGAAGTGTTTAATTGCATATAAGTTGGATTGAGTAATCGAGTTTTTCGTTTATTCTAATCCTTAACTTTACAAAATTCAACTCCTCATGTGTTATATCTGTTCGTTTGGTTTCATAATAATTTTTTTGAGAATGAGCATCGAATTCATTGTGTACAAGTTACAAGGACCCTTATAAACATTGCTCGTTCGTTATTACAAAGGGTCCAAGAAAAGAATCATCGTGTTGTGGAAATACGAGTGCCCACTTGTGCTTCTTTAATTTGTTTTTGTAAAGAGTCACATACTATTCAACTTTTGCTTTAGAATAATACTCAACAACAAACTATGTACTTTTTGTCAAATTAACATATACATACAACAAGGATTTACAATACAAGAACCACGTTTCTAAACTAATTCCACCCACTCCATACAAAGCTTCTCGACATTTCTCTCATTAAAAGTTTCTAAAACCACTAAAAAATTCATTATTTTTCATTCTATTTATGCGAACTGGTTAAATATTTATTTATTCCCACTTTGTTCTATTTAATAAATGAGAAAATTGGAAGAAATTGCAATTAGTTATAATCAAGTGAAGATGTTTCGGTTTGGAAAAGCACTTGGAAAAATTAAAGTTTCCAGAAAAAACTCCAATTTATTTTACAACTAAAGACGACATAAGATGCAAAATAATTGTTTGGAATCGAAACGAGTGATATAATAAAATATATTAAAATGTTGTACACTGGAGTGCACTTCTACTTTTATCAAAGCGGAGAAAGTTTCCTCGTGAAGCTTGTACGATATAATTTAGCGAAAAGAATAACATTTTAAGGGATTATGGTTCTTAGCTTCTTTCTCTCTTATAGAAAAAAGAAATTCGCATTGCAGAAGGGAGAGAAAACCAATAGTGCAAAGATTTTTGCAAATTCGGACCATGTTCGAAATAAAGTAGAAGTACATAGATTGAAGTTTCGGAGGAGAGAAAGAGTTTGGCGAAAGTTTGTGCTCTGATGATGAAGTGAATTACACTGATTTAGTTAAGTGTCTAGTGTTGAGTGGAGGGTAAATAAATAAAACCGAAACAGCGACCACTTTCCCTTGTACCATCTCAGGCCACCTTTTATAGTTTATCTCCCAGCCAAACTTTAACCGGTGATGTGATCCCACTTAATCCCATTTGGCTTAAATTTTATACAGGCTTTTTGGTTTTGTCTCCAGAGTAGATAGAACGTTGGCTAAATCTCGGCTCGGCTTAATTTCATCCCAGTTAAAGGGAAATCAACGAAAGAAATAAAATAAAGCACGAGATGCAGGCTTAATAATACTAGTACAGGGTCGTTATTTAATTTGGTTGGTTTAAGATACATAAATAGCCCTAAGCTTTAGTTTAGCGTAAACTCACGTGACCGGATATATAAATGGGATTTAGTTTTACCCATAGACTCGGTGTTGAAACATATTTTCAGACGTCCCCGAGATTGGAATTAAATTCCATAATGTTCATTAGCATTTAATTAAAAATTTGAGTCCAAAGGGGACCTTGAGACTTGTTTAGATTTAGATGCAAATTCCGCATGCCTCAAGAAAAGTGTTGTTATTGTTGAGGGGAGCAGCATATGCTACTTTTACTACAATCAATAAATTGACACCACAGGTACCGGCATTCATAATCCATAGCATGCAGCCAGCATCCCACCGCTTTCATACATTTTCCCTATTTTCCCAATTGAATAGAAAGGGGTAATGAGATTTTCACCCGTTTTCAAGATTCCAGATTCTACACAAAGTCTCCCCTTTGCTCCCTCTTCATTGAGAGGCCACACAATAATGCAACAATATAATGTGTATAAGCTAACAATGTTTAGTTGTACATAAAAGATGAGGATCCATTATTTGCAAAATGTAATAACATTTGAAAACATTTTTGAATTTTAAAAACTAAATGAAACATATGTATAAAATGAAACTTTGTTGATTGTGAAAGTATGTAAATAGTCCACCAAAGTAAAAACCACATCCACGAACGTATATCACAAGTCGAGCAATTTGTGGTTTGAATGCATTTGCTTGGCTCCGTATTTCGTGTTGGAAGGACAATAAATAGTGACAGATTTAGTAAGCATGGGCTGATGTGATGTTTTGTTGTGGGTATTGCACTGCAGCGATGCAGAATGGGAAAATTCCTTTCACACAATGAATGGAAGAAGGGACTGGGACATACATCTTTGTCAGAAAAGATTAAAATTGTTATTTGAACTTGTAAAGCAAAGTAGCAAACGCATGCAATGTTTGATGGTAATGGTGCAAAAGGGAAGTTGAAGCACACAAGTGGAAAAAGTGGACAGACACTCCACTCCAATTCCAAAAATCCGTTTGGCAAGCTCTGAAGAGGAAATCTGTGTAAAATGGACTTTGGATATAGGACAAAAGAAGAACGGGCAGGCACCTGGAGACTGGCTATAATAATAATAGAAGAGTCAAACTACCAATCACCATCAAACTAACCAGAACATCACATTACTCCAATCCCAAAAACCAAAGTTAACCTCACCCACTTCACTACCAATCGTTAAATCGTTCTTCCAATGAAATTTCTACTACTAAAATAATGCCAAACGTATATTCTTTGGGGGTAAATTGGATATTTTGCATGTTAAACAAGGTCAAAAAGTATGCAAGTGAAAAGAATCAGGAAAATTGAGCCTTGATGTTTCAGTTCAATTGTTATTTTGTTGCAACACTATATATACATACATACATACATGTATAATATAAAAGCTCACAGGTGCAATTTCCTCATTTCCTAACTGATGTACTCTTCCCTCTTTGAACTTTCTCTCCCTGAGGTTAATGCAAAGTTTTTTGTAGGTTAGTTGGTATTGCATTGCAAATTGGCTAAATCGAAGTCAAACTCTTTTCGGGTTGTTAGCTATGCAAATTTGAAAATTCTACTAAACTACTAAGCAGCCCACTCACTCAACCTTTCTGTTGACATGAAGGAAGAGGGATCGTGGAAAGAAATGAAGGAGGGGGATCACTTTCCCTATCCAAACTTGTATTCTACTTGATTTCATCTTTGACCTGATTTCACCGGATACATATATTTTAAATGAGTAATATGCATAACAAGATTTGTTTAGACCAAAGCTTCCACTCTAGACTCAAAAACCTCACTGATTCGATTTACCTTTCAAATGCTACAGTTCATTATCTGAATCTTTTTGGTTTATTTTCCCTGTGTAAATGTAAATGATAGATTGCTTACGAGAAAATTGGATTATTTTTACCAAAGTGAATTGATATTCCCCTGATTTCTCTTTCTCTTTCTTGCAATATTTGGTTGGGACTAAATAAAATTGCTACCTCCGTGGATTGTAAAATGAGGGAAAGTTGTTGGTATATAAAGCATTTGAGTGCAACATTTATGCTCTGGCTCCAATCCATAATGCATGGAGAGCTATCAAATAAACATCAAGTGGAGTCATAAACACATCCCCTCCTTTCACTCTCCAATTTTAAACATCTTTCCTCTCTTGCGTAATCCTCTGTTTTAGAATGATGTAATAATCTGACTGTGTCATGCAACTGCATGCTTTAATTATGATTACTCATTTTGTTTTCTTCTTCTTTAGATGGAAGGTTCCGACCAAAGAATTGTGACACTCCTTCACTTAAATTTTCGAGCAACAGGTAAAATTAAAGATTACTTTCTTAAAGAAGTCATTCAGGGTTTTTTTTTATAAAATCAGGGACATATAGATGTGAAGTTTCCGCCGAAGGCCCGTCCTTTGCTTCAGTTCACGGAGAAGGACGAATGACAGTTATCCGTAAGTTACATACACTTTTAATTCTCTTAAACTTTGTAATTAAGCCCGTGCCCAGTTTTTGTATTTCCCGATTATGCATTCATATGTACATAGCTTAAGTAAGAGTGGAGGTGAAAGTGCTCATTATCCTGTGCGGTAGTTTTGGTCTAATGAGGTAATTAACATGGGAGTAAGTGAGTTTCTTGTTTGGGCAGACCTACCTGGGGAAGGACCGATGATAACGGGGAAAGTTCAAGAAGAGTACGAAGTGGGAGATAATCTGGCGTTGAACTGCTCGTCCGCAAAATCCTTTCCCCCTGCTAAACTTGTGTGGTACATAAATGATCAAATGGTAAGCCCAGTCTGTTATTATTATGCAAACAAACACGGATTAAAGAAGATCCGGAGGGCAGCTTAGACTCACTTTGCATTATAATCTAATTGGAAGGTGGAGAAAGGTGTTGAGCAACTGAAACCAAAGAAAATCTACGGTCCCATGACTTTGCTTGGCCCGCAGTCCACTTTGTCCTCCCTTAATGTCACGTTGGAGACTTCCCATTTCACGGAAGAGGGGGAGGCGAAGGTCCGATGCTTGGCCACAATTTCAACCCTCTTCTGGCAAGATGGGGATGAGAGAATTGTTGGGAATTCTAGGAAACTGCCCGATGTGAGGTCCATTAATTTATTGCCAGTTTTTCAAGATGATCGGGAAGCTTTATTACTCGGTATGACATTTTAAAATGGCTTCTTTTTGGACATAAATTAATGACTGATATTTTAATTTTTACTTTCTTCATCCAAAGTCCGTGGTGGTGTCTCGAGGACAGTGGCAGCTAATCCAATCAGTCTCATCTTCCTCAATTTGGTGGCTATGTATTTCATTGACCTGTCTCGATTTCAACAACGTTTATCAATACAATCTTTTTGTTCTTCATAGTCTTTGGGTAACGTGATTTCTGAATTAAATATAGATTAAGCTACAGATTAGACTTTATTGGATATTTATGGAAGTTGGTAAATTACAGGTATTGTAAAGTGCAAAATTTTACAAAGTAATTAATATAAAATTAGGATCATCAATTAAAAATAGTTAGAAGATGCTTATGAATATTTAGGATAAAGTTTAAAGAGAGACACTGGATTAATTTTGCACTTAAATTGTGGACAAAATCATAGATTACTCCATTCAGGGTTATTATATTATACAATGAGAATCACTTAACTATCTTTAAAAGTAGATAAAGTCCGGTTGTGTGAACTGAATCTCTTTATTTCTCTCCATTGTATCAAGAATTTTTTATCCGTGTCACTCGAGCATTGATGTATCAAGGGAAAGCAAAAAATATAGTTGAAAAGGACAACGCAACCTTTGGGTTCATTTTGGGCCACGACTTTTTATGATTTTAAATTAAAGGGCTTGAAGTGCTAGT
>JAQIXN010002069.1:0-13585 GCA_034698145.1 Proisotoma minuta
CTTCTGAAAAGAGAGCAAACGAGTTTTCTAGCGAAAGATGCACAACTGTTTTATAAGCAAGTAGGGAATTGACTTTGAGCATGCGGAACAAAACTAACAAAAGACGCTATGAATTTACTACACACAAAAGTTCCTTTATTTCATGTTTTCTAGCATAAATATTACAAAGGGGGTGTGGTCATTTGAAAAGATTACTTGGCCCCACCTGCTTTCTCCCTTTGATATATTATCTCAGCCTGTGTTGTGAATGTTAGCTTTGAGTAGTTCTTATAGTGCCAGACAAGATGCTCTTCCTGAAATTTTTTTATGGGATCGTTATTAACAATAATTACAGTTCAATTATGAATATAACAGATCATTTCAATTGTAATGCATATTACAGATTCATCCTTCCAGTCAAAGAAATTGATGCCAACTTTGAAGGCTAGTTTCATCCCCATGAGTCTCAAGGGTCCTTCCGCCCTCGTCATTCGTGTCAGTCGATGGTCATCTAATTCAAAGCCTCCCAGCACAAGAAAGAAAAAGGGGTCACCCAACGCATCAATTTTTTTCAAGAGCCGGATGTACACATTTCTTATTTCACTTTGAAATAGAATCTCTTCGTTTTGAAACACTCGGACGATGTATCGACCTTTTCCTCGTCTAGAAATGATGAGCTCTCTCCAAGCCATTTTACCGTGAAGGGTCCAATAGCCTATGACGCATGTTACGAGGAGAGTGCCCAAAAATAGGGAAAATGGCCCAATTATGGACATGATGATGATTAGACTGAGGAGACAAACTATAAGGATCCCAGAACCATATTGAACTCTGTCGCTTCGGAATGATACATAAAAGTAGCCGTCCCCAATGGGCTTAAACGGCCAGACCGGGTTTTCCTTTAACCGGGTGTACAGTTCCTCCTCAGGCTTTAGCTTCCACCAATATCGTAAGGCTTCCAAGAATTTGAAATCTCTCAACATGACAATGACATTTTCTATTGGAAATATTGGAATGAGTGCGCATAGTTTTTGATTTTTTTTTCATATAACGCTCGCTATAATATGTGATAAGGAGAGAAATTTCCTTGGGATCGAGCTTCCTTTAAATGGGTGTGGTCATTTTAGCAGAACTTGCTTGGAGAAAGCAATATACAATATGCATCAATGAACGTCATCATTTCTTTTTTGAAAGTATATAATACAGTCGACATTTAGGACATTATGAACGTTTTCGACTTGGGATAACTTCAAAAGGTCCTTTGGAAAAGGGTCTGAAAATGTTTGAAAAGCATTGAAATGCGAAGAGAAAGTTATTTTCACCGAATTTCTCTGTCTCACTTTTACCTGCACATAGACTTTATAACCAAGCAGTCAACTTCGCATTTCGCAAAGCAAAATACAGCGTAAAAGTTTTCGTTCGATTAAAAATAATTTCGTGACAATTTGTTGAAAGATAATTCCGGAGAGTCCCTGTGGCTTATCTTTGAGTGAAAATGAAGCCAACGACTGTCTCAGACGAAATGTTCCCTGATGGAGTGGGTAATTATATGGACGAAGACGTAAGTTTTTAATTTAACCCAATTTAAATGTTTTAAATTAGTTTTTAATTAATTTCTGATAATTTCCAGTTGGCTGGTGGGGGGATGATGGTCGACGCCAATCGCGAAGGAATTCATGCAGATTTTCACAATGGTAAGCTAAATAATTATAATCATTTGCTTATCAATGATCTTAATTTCGTTTAATTAATTTAATTTAGACTTTGGAGATTTGTTCGACGACGACGACTTGAATTAAGGCAACTATATAAACTCTTGTAAAGATCATCAATACTCCGCAGCCTTAAATCGCAAACTATTCGCCATCAATGAATTTCCAATTAATATTTAGCGTCACTTGAAACTCTGTACAGGTGTAATAATAATTTAAATTCAAATCAACTAATAAATTGCTTTTTTTATTTACTTTCAAACCCAATAGTTTGTAAAAATTGGTGTTTGTCATTTGTCATGATGAGTACAATGAAAAGTAATTTTGGTAGCCTCAATTTAAATGCAACTTGACAATGCGAGTTAATGTGACACTTAATCGGACAGAAATGATTAGAAAATAGAAATTAACATTTATAGAAAAAAGATTAAATGATTAAATGACAGCCTGGGAAAGAGTAATTAAGTAGCTGCCATCAAGGGATTAAGTAGGTAGTGGGTGGGTGGGAGTTATACAAAATTCACAAGACACCAACAGCGAGTAAGTAATGACCAAAATTCAATTGATTTGACGACGACAGACAAACAGAAGTGAAATGACTTGCAAAATGAGTAGAAGATGATGACAGACATATTTTGACTTGGTCAAATAAAGAAAACATTGAAGATCTAAAAAAACAATCTTCTTTCAACTTGGACTTGACTTTTGCATAAAAATGCATATTCATATTACATTACATTCATGATCATCTCACATTTTGATTTGTATGCATGTAGGAGGTGTACAAAAAGATGAAAATTAAAATTGTATGATGTATGATTTCTGGACATAATGGTGTCAATTACCAGTTTAATTTTATGGGTCGATGAGGAAAAGTATTTAATTGGGTCACTCGAGAAAATCCTTAAAAGAGAATTCATTCAAGAAAAACTAATATGTGCCCAATTTTGGCCATTATATGAAGAGAGAGAAGTGGACATTTATTTTAATTCCTCACAATTCAATAGCCTTAATTTGATTTTTCTTATGGGAAATGATGAATGCTGATGCTGCGTCGCCGTCTTTCGTCTTCTTAAAATAGACCATATGCACTTGACCATCTGCTACAAATATTATTTTTGCATGTTTCTAATTTCCCTTTGATATAAATACCGAATCATCTCTACCCTTGTGGCTTCATTCAGTAATCAAACTCCGTTCGGTAATTTGTTTTTATGTAAACTATCGAGCGAGATGAGTAAATTTAAAACGCATCACTATTTCATAGTAGCCCTTTCCCTTACGTTCATGATCCCTGAAGGACTTGTTGTGAGTGTTGAGGTCAAGGGAAACGGAAGAAAGTGGGCCCAAGTTCAGGTCGATAATGACAAGTTGACAGCAGTGGGTGCAACTACAAATAGTGAGAACAATGTGACTTCTCCGCAATTTGCTAATGAGAGTACGAAACGGTCAAATCATGGAACGGCTTATGACATGTTTCCCCAGTCTTATTACACTTCTGGAGGACAAAAGTGCACTTTCTCTGGGGGAAGGATTCAGTGTCGGAATAGAAGGGATTCTTCTGTTGGGAGTACTTATGGGGAACCTGCAGTGGGTGTGGCTCCAGTCAATGGACATGGACATTCAGGACAGGAAAGCTTTGGTAATTGTCAATTATTACTAATTTAATAGTCTCAAAAGCCTCAACAAAGATTGACGTTTCATATTGCCCCTTGTTTCATAATTACATCAGGATTAGACACTTATGCAGCAGCTTCGGCAGTGGCATCTCAAGTTCCCCAAGGCTCTTATGGTGTCCCAATGGCAATGGCTTCTGGTGGCTGGGGCTGGGGGATGGAAGAGGACGATGGAGGGGACTTTGGATTGGAAGGACTAAAAGATTATGTTCGTCTAAAATTAAATTAATTAATTATTAAATTCATCTCTTATTATTGGGTCTTTTTGAAGGTGGGCCTGTTGGGCTTGTTGGGTCTGAAAGGCCTTAAGGGAGTAAAAGGGCTAAAGACAATAGCTGGGGGATTAAAGGCCCTCGCGCTTCCCCTCCTTTTACCTTTCCTTCCTATCCTTCTGCCGTTGTTGCTCCTCCCACTACTTTTACCATTGCTGTTACTTCTTTTTATCCCAATCCCGGTGATTGTTGGACCCGGAAGAAGAGGCATTGGGGGGACCCTTGATCTCGTCAAAGATGTCCTCAACAGTGACCAATGCGTGGAGAGGGTTTCTTGTGAAATTACACGCTTAGGAAAAGCTTTCAGTGCTTCAACAATTACAGAAAAGTAAACCTACATAATGTTTTAAATTCGGGATACAAATCTCAAAATTTAATGTTTTATTTTTGCAGAGTTGTTCAACTTATTCCAAAAGATAATCCATATAAAAGTAAAATATCTGCGGGAGTTGACCATTTGCGGGGAACGAAGGATGGTCGGGCTTTAGAAAAGTCGTGTGCCAAGTTTACATGCAACCTTCCGACTCCACATCTAAAGTTCCCTCCAGTTGAAAATAAGGAATCCAAGAAATAATATAAAGGATGCCATTAGCCATACGACAAAATGGACGCCAGAAATGACAGCAACGGGACATGACTGCCTTGACGAAGGACGAAAGAAAGACATTGGCTGACTATGCCATAACACATGACGAGGAAACATATACGACTGACGTTTGACAGAAAAACGACCGACATTTACATACAATGACTTGTGCCAACGAATAATTTATTTTATAGAATAAGTTTGTAATTTAATAAAGAAAGATATGATAACGAAATCTTAAATTCAATCGCAAGACTTTTCTTACAAAACCTTTAATGTTATTAAAATATGGGTTATATTGAAATAGGTACAATTTAAAGTTGCCCAAATAATTTGAAATATAAAATTCCAATCCAATTTACAATTTTCCGAAGGATAATTCTCACATTTATAGTTGAAAATTTTTGGCAAAAAATAAACACAAAATAAATTATTAAAATTGGAGGCAAGTTGAGACTGAAGTATCTCATTCGATGAAAGCCACAAACAAAACTTATTTACTAGGTAGAACTTCTACCGTAGAAGTTCTAAATTAGAACCGAGATAGCAAATATTAATTTATCAACTTGCACACAAAACTTGTACATACAAAAGCGTTGAATCAACTTGCATGTATCTATTAAATGAGGTATCTTTTAAAATCTGTCACAAAGAAATCTTAAAACACATGTAAACAAAACGATCTGAGAATTTTTTATTTCCCATTATCTGAAAAATCTGATAATGGGTGGAGTTTTTGACCCGCATAAGTTTCTTATTCATAAACTTGCTATAAAATGCCAAAAAGTTCAAAGATGTTCTTCAGTTCCAAATTTAAAATTGTTTGCAAAGTTTCATATATAAAATGGCTAATAAACGCATATTCTTAGTTCTGCTTCTGGCTGTATTAAAATTTCCGAATGGAAATGGTCAATCACAAACTGCTTGGAAAACCACACCCCCTCTCTATCCCCATTTTCGGGATGAGGATCGAATCCCTGCTTCTTCTTCCAGCCATACTAATTACTCTGTACCTGAAGAACACGTCAATTCCATGGCCTTCCATTATAAATTGGAACCTGAACAGTTGCACCCACCAAGCAGAAATTGGCACAAACGGAGCGCTGAAAAATGCAAATTATATAGAAGGGACGGAGGATCGACTGGTAATTATCTAGATTAATCCCTTTTGGTATTTTGTTTATGATTTTTTAAGTATCTTTTTTCCACAGCGTCTTCTTATGGGAGTTATGGAACAACGGATCAAATGATGAGTCCACAAGGTCAAGGATGGGGTCAGACTCCAGCCCCTATGATGATGATGAGTGACCCTATTAGCAGCCTTTTGGCCCCATTTCTCAGTTTATTCAATTCACTTGGTTTGGACATGTTGTCCCCTGGATTGCTTGGACTTTTAGGGTTATTAGGCCTCAAGGGATTTATCCCACTCTTGTTAATTGCATGCTGTTTAAAATTCTTGAAATTGTTGCTGACCATTGCTTTGCTCTTATTTGTTCCCATTCCAATCCTGAATTTGGGACGAAATTTTGAGACGAACGCTAAAGATGGACTGATTTCTCTGGCTCAAAACGTTTTAGGCAGTGAAGAATGTTTGGAGCGGATTTCCTGCAACATTAGCAAATTAACGGGAAACAAATCTGTTAAATCGTAAGTCACTTATTAACATTTCAATCAGAAAATTTCTGACAGAAATAGAGTAATTTTATTTAAAAACCTTTCAGATTTTTCGATATTCCCAAAAAACTTGGAATGAATGTGGATGGAGAATATTTTGCAAAGATTCGAAAAGGCTGGAAAACAACAAAGTCTTGTTCCAAATTCAAGTGCGATCTTTTCGCAAAATTTTAGAATCACAAAATACTTGTATAAAATGTGTACTATTTAGCTGACAGCTTTCTCCAAAGTGTGTGTGGAATGCAATAATGACTGCTTTGCAAAGAATTTTTTCTGGTATTTTAATTTATTTGGGTCGTAGTCCTCTTAAGTGGATGAATATTGACTTTTCTTTTCCCACTGACCAAAATTCCAAAACAATACATTCAATTTCAAGCAAAGAATCCGATTCACGTGCCAAAGGCAACTGTCAATAATAATGAATTAAGAATGCGTGTGCATAATAGATAAACGTTATACGATACGGATCAATAAAATGCAAAATTCTTCAAATATCTTTCTAATCGTATTTCGTTTTCATAATCCCTTATATCTAGTCATATATAGTCAAGCCCATGATCCCAATATTATTTTAAGAACTGACATCTCATCTCTTAAAATATTGACATAGCAAAAAGAGCTAACCCTTGTCATTTCCAATACCCGGATGATACTACTAATTTAACGCATCCGTTGTTTAAGGCTTGGCAGCCAAAGCCACTTGACCAAGTCACCTCTTTTCAGACCCAGATATAAATGCATCAAACATATTTCCAATCCTCAGTTCCATCTTGGACCTTGGATAAAATTGATCGATTATCATCTCTTACAATTATTGGAACAATGAAGTTTGAGACAATACCCTGGCTGCTATTAGCCACCTGTTTGCTATCTGTTCAGGGTCAAAGTTCGAGCAGTTGGTCCAGTTACAATTCTCAAAAAGATGTTCACAGACCTGCCGTGGCCCCTGTGGATAATTCTGTTGTGGAGCTGCAGAATAAAGAAGGGAAGGACCTTGTTTCGATTACGGAAAGCCCCAAAAATGGAGCTCAGCAGAGCATGTATTACTATGAAATGTTCCCTTCGACCCATTCTCAGGGGTCACAGGGAAGATATAGACAGAAAAATAATGGTAAGAATCATCAAATATTAAACATGAAGCAATTTTAAAGATCGGTTCATTTCGATACAGCATTCTACCCTGCTTATGAAGCCGCAGGATCAAACCAAATTTCGCAATACCAACCTTATCGAAAAGAGAGCTTTGGAGGTGGGAATAATGGAGGTGGCAATGATAACCACCAAAATCACGATTCAGGTGGTTGGGGTGCTCAAAGCGGATACACAAACGATGGCTCTGGTTATGATTCCGGCTCAGGATGGAGTGCCCAAAATGACGAAGGGGGGAAAGGGGGCGAAGGAGGAGGCCTCAGTGGACTTGCCGGTATTATTTCAAATTTAATTTAATTTCAGTTTCTACTATATTTTTGTTAACACCATATCCAGGGCTAATTGGATTGCTTGGACTTAAGGGACTAGTCCCAAGTTTGAAGGGACTTTTGCCTCTGCTGTTGGCCTTACCACTTTTGCCAATTTTGCTTCCGATCCTTTTGTTCATTTTATTCCTTCCACTTTTGCCCTTGATTTTGTTCCTTCCAATTCCCGTCGTTGTAACTCCTGGTGCAAGAAATCTTGGAATGAGGGAGTGGGCAGATAAAGCATACAGAGCAACAAAATTAATCCCGGAAATGGCAGCAGAAGTTCTTCAAGCAGAAGAATGCGTGGAAAAATTTTCATGTGAAATTGCACGCGTCTCCAGAATGGTTCATGCTCAAGATTGGGTAGCAAAGTGAGTCATTCTTATTCTCTAGACTTTAATAATTATAATGAGGAGGTTCTTAATTTCGCAATCATTTTCAGAGTCACTTCAGCCCTTCCCAAAGAGAACAAGTACACTAAGAGGATATTGGAAGGAGCCAAGCCAAAGGTCAAAGTTGAAAGCGCAAGGAAAACATCTGAAGGAAGGGAAGAATGTGCAGTTTATTCCTGTCAAGCCAGATCAATTATAGCCAAGCATTTGACAAAATTGTAGTTTATATTTATATTTCATTGTTGCGTTTACCAAAAAATTGACAAACATATTTATACAAGACATTTGGGACAGGAGACGCTTTATAGAAGACAGACTGACTTTTGTACTCAACGATTTTACAATGACTTCTTGACTTTTCTGTTATATTATTGTACTTAGGGACATGACACGTACGACTTACAGGTGAACAGACTTTTTTGACGGGACAATATAATTATATATTTTTGCAAGAAATGATATATTTATGTAAGTTCAAATTCTGAACTATTTGTTGTGAGCTATTTTTTACGCTAATAAAAAAGCTTCTGAAATATGTATAATTGCTCCTTTGAGAAAAAACCATTTTCTGCAAACATACAAAAGCTTCTTAGCTGTCGTAAATAAATTATTGCTTAAATCTCAACCTTTTCTGTACTACTGGAAAATTGCATGAAATGGAACGAACGAGTGACTTAAGTTAAAAACCGGTCCAAAGACGCAAGTGGGTAGACTGACATGATGATGAAGTGACGATTACATTGCAACAATTAGAAATGAATCACGGTTTTTCTGGAGCTTTGTTAAGCATTAGCACTGACGAGCATAAAATTAAATCTGCAAAATGTAAAGAACCTGGGAATAACTTCGTACGAGTGAAATTGACCTTGTAGCTTGTTCATTAAATTCCCACAGTCTGACAAACAATTTCCTCTTTTTGTTGTATAATTACTGAAGGAAGCTATGTCTTGACTGTTAAATGACTATACTTATTAAATCGAATAACGTCAAAATGTACTTTAATAAACACAGTAAAGCGGTCAAAAACACTATAGTCTCGCTTTTATCCGGTATTGCAGTGACAAAGATGACAAAGTTTGTCACTTTGGCAAAAACAACCCAAAGTAAAGCTCTGTCACTTGATAAATTATGTCAGGACGTTTACTTTCAATTGTTTGCATGCACCTATTCAATGCAAGTTCACATCGAAAAAATTATGTGTATGTATTCAACATTAATTTAAGTTAAGAAGGAGTAGGAAAGAAGAAAAAACAAGTTGAAGTTGTTAAATAGGTCGCATTCATATTTCGAGGATGGCCTTCCGACCACTGCATTGATCCAAATTCATTTCTTCCCATATAAAAATGCAACGGAAACTTGTAAATTTCCAAGAGCAAGCCTTGGCCAAGGTTTACTGGATTTTTAAAAATTGTCCAATCACTCTCGATAATTGGAAATAATGTAATAAAAAGTACACAATATCTACCTGCTCCAGCCTTTTCTCCACATCTAATTGTTGTAAATGTTTTTGTACAAAGCAAAAATTGTTTAATAAGGAAATTCGCATTTATTTTATTTTTTATTGATCCATAGTCCAACAAAAATATATATGTAATTGCGTACATCCTACCCAAACTTTAAAACAAATTTGTTTGAGCCATTACATTTTATGGACAAGATCATGACCGCAGAAATTATTATTACTGCCCGTTGCTAATTCTCACGTAAAGTGATAATCACAATTCACTCACCAATCTTGTACCTTCTGCAAAAAAATTAGTACATACATGCCAACGATTAAGAAGGTATCACTGCTTGAGAATTAAAACAATTTTCTCAAAACCTTCGATTTACAAAGTGAAGTCTCAAGTCCAGGAATTTTTGTAATAAAATTGGTAAGTTTCACATCACATCATATTTTTGACATTTCAATTTACATAAGAAAGATTTCTGCAAACAAAAACATCAGCTCACATGCATGTTATATCATTGTCAAAACAGTCCATTTTGGAGATACAACTGCCTGCTAATTACAGGTAACTTCCATTGTTAGAGGGAAGCCAATTTTGCTGCTATAGCTTGAGGTGCAAATATTTACTTCTTTTGTCTCTGTAGCCTCTTGTTTAATGGTTAGTGTTAAATGTGCCTTTGTGCAGCTCTCATCAAGATAAACAACAATTACTTTTGCGTCCTCCTATCAAATCCCATCATTTAATACCTACAAATAAATGTTTATCTGATCTCAGTTCGCAGAGAATACAAATTAGCATTTTAAATTTTAAAATAAGTTTCACTGTCCACCGAATCAATAATTTATTATTTAAGGTGTGGATTAAAATAGAAAGGGTTTAAGAGGTACGATTAGTTAAATAATTTATCTAAGTACATGGAAGACTTGCGACATTCGTTAATTTTATTCGGACACGGAAGCAGTGGACTGTGACATGAAAATATTAAATAGAAATATCTAAATTAGTGTTCAAATCCCTTAAGCTTCTTCTAATTCGTTGAACATGTAATATTGTGAAATATACATATGTACAAAAGCGTGAAGGATTAGCTCATCTCAAGTTGTAAAAAAGTTAAATTACAGATTTGTTAAGTTTTCGCAATATTTTTTCTGCAAGTTTAAAGTCGCAAAACTTCAATTTAAGAAAATGCAAGTTGCAATTTGCACATGCTACAAGCGTAAATTAATTTGTTAGTGCAGTTTTATGTAGATTTGACAAAGGATAGTAAAATGCATCTCTGCAATTTGTGACACGACATGCAAAGTGATTGTATCAAATTAGAACTTTTAATGAAAATTTGTTCATTGTCAAAATGCAATTTAGTGTCACAAGGTAAAACAAAATCATGAACATGAAATACATATTATTAGATTATAATAAAATGCAAAAATTGTTTTTAAATGATTCCAGCAAAATGAAAGAACTGTACTTTCTTCTAATCTACGCCCAGATCCAATACGCTCTTGGACAAAGTTCGGAAAGTTCATCTTCGACAAGTACAAAACCAAGTGTAGAAATCTCCACTCCTGCTCTAGCAGAATTCGGAGATCAAGAATTCAAAATCTCAGATGAAGAACTTCACATGGACATTGATGAGAGTGAAATCACACGATGTCATTCTGCAATTTCAAACACATTCTTTAATCAAGGACTTCGTGCGGCTGTGGCAGCCATGAAAAATCGATTACCAGATGGAATAGCGGAATATGGAATTCCGCCAATGGAACCTTTAGAACTAGAACCCATGAGTATGGAAATTGCTCGAGTCCCCGTTCAAATGGATGTTGCCATTAAAGAAATGAAGGTTTGGGATCTAACGACATTCACTCGGAACAATTGGTTCTTGGACGTCAATACTCGGATCCTTGACATGACGTTAGTTGTCCCAAGTTTTCTAGTTACAGGACAATTCACCCTGCTCCCTGTAGGAACAGTGGGCAACATCTCCATCAAGTTTGACGGAGTCACAATCAAATCCAAGACTAAAATGAAAATCATTGACACGAGTCGTTCTCCAAGACAAACAACCCCAATAAAAGCAGATCGAGCAGTTGCAGACATGAGATTTGAAAAAGTTCGAATCCGCATGTCTGATCTGTTCCCAGATGAGCCAGGCTACGACAAACTAAATTATGCATTTCGAATATTTACAGAGAAATATTCTGAACTTTTGTACAACGAAGTGAAGCCGCATGTCAATGCGGGGACGGAGAGGATAATTATAGGAATTACGGACGCTGTATTAAATAGTGCAGTGTTCCAACGAAGACTGCCCTCAAATGGGATATTGCCCGGTCTAAATTTATCCACACTAACTAATTGGTACGATCGTGTTAGAAATGCTCTTCAAGTGCAATTGCCCTCAGTGGTCACTCGAAGTAACTCGTATCGATCCTTAATTTCTCTGTTGGAAGCAGCGTTTAAATCTTGTCGCTCTTACACCGATGTCACGGATCATTTGACTCAACCATTTATCAACTTATTGGGGTTAATCGCGCATTAGTTTTGTTTTAAATAGTGAAGTGATGTCGCTTAACAAAAGTTTAAAGTCATCGTCCTATATGCCATATAATTAAACCAGAACATTTTTATGCAAGTTAGTAGACCGTGATGACAAGTTCAAGAGTTTGTTTGAGTTGGAATTTTATTTACAAACACAGAGACAAAATGTGCTTCGTCTCAACTTTGATGTTTAATAGACTGTTTTATTTTATTTAGCTCGTTAAACTATTATTATAAACCTGTTACGTCTACAATAAAGCTAAAACTGTTGGGGTCTTTTTATTGTTTTAATTATATTTTTATTATTTATACAGTTGCATGGTCATTTTTCCTATTAATTCGCAGGAAATAAGATTATAAGTTTAACTGACATTACCCATGGACGAAAATAACCTTAAGCAAGAATTAGCAAGTGCAAATCTCAATTTTTCTTGAACTTCTCTAATGAGGCTGAAGGTTGAGTTTGGATAAACAAATAAAAATACTCCAGAATCATTTCCTCTAATTAAAATGCACTTGAGCAAAAAAGTTTTTTGGAAGTCGTAAATATATTATGCAACCTCGAAGTAGAGATTTCTCTTATTCAGATGCATTTAATAAAACCATTAATTTTGCTGGAAGATGACAAACGATGATAAAAATATAGATTCAGGAAAAAGAAGCATTAATACTGCCACTGCATTTCCTTGGGTAGCACAATACAAACAAAAATTGATAATTTGGATGACTTTGGCAAGTAGATTGGCTTGACCTAATCTTACGTCTTATGGATGGAAGCTTCCACATAAAAAGGATTATTACCACTAAATTGGCATTGCGTTGGCTGGGTCATGGCTGGTTAAGATTTTTACGTGAATCACTGCACTCAACAATTAACACCCAATTTACTCTTGTAAATTGTAATGCATTTTTAATCATGAAATGACTCCATCAAGTTTACCTCGAGCTAAATGTGGCAGTGCCAGTGGTAATATCAACAAATTTTACGATGCTTGAAGGAGATAAAATACGCACTGCGAAAACTGACCTGTATTGCGTAGGATTAATGAAATGCAACATGTCAATCATTAAATTGCATTTTCAAATGTAATTGACTAAATGTTTTTGAAAACTTTCCATAAGCTTCATAAAAGTTATCTCTTTGTTCTCCGCGCAACGGAGCTAAAAGACAAAACCGCATCTTTCTTGAATTTTGCATTTTTGATGGAATTGGACAGGACCAAATTGGAGTCCACATTTCCTTTAGTAAAACTAAATTATGCAGTGTGGGCCCAGTCAAGCTCAGCTAGCAGAAATTACATTTGAATTGCTGCCGTCGCCGTTAATTTTGACAGAACCAAAGCCTGCCAAAAACGCTAAAAACGACGACGAACTGCCCGTCCTCCGCGCCCCCAAAAAGGTCAATTCCGCCCAAGGAGTTACAGGCACGGATGCCGAAGTCCAAAAATTAATTGAGGTTTACTTTGCTTTCTTTTTTCGTCAATTCAAAAATTTATTATTGATTAATTTTAGAATCGCCTTCGTCAACGTTTCTACGTCTTTGTGGCTTGTGTCTTTGTCATATTCCTCTTCACCCTTGGCGTCATTTTTCTCTCAAACAAGTACGATCTTGTGCAGACTAGGATAAATTGGATATTTGGGGGATACATGTTCTGCGTGGCCGGATTTCTTTGCTACAGTTTGAGAGGAACGTTCAGTGACTTTGATAAGCTCAAGGAAATTAAGAAAGCAGGGGGAGTGCTGCCTAAAAGCTACAAAAAATTGGAAAACATTGTCAATGATACTTGGGATAAATGGGATTAAAATTAAGGTATGCAAAGCTTTATGCAATGCATTTTAGTTTTA